>PYHW01010375.1:5787153-5821535 GCA_013186435.1 Turdus rufiventris | reverse complement strand
TAAAATAAAATAAAATAAAATAAAATAAAATAAAATAAAATAAAATAAAATAAAATAAAATAAAATAAAATAAAATAAAATAAAGAGAGAAGGACTTAGTTTAAAGGGCAGTCAGCTTGGGGAGCAATCTTCACAGGTTTTTGTGAAAAATTGGAGGAAAAAAGGAACATAGAACATGCAGTATCTCAAACACATAGTCAGTAATTCTGTTGTGCCCCAACTGATGTCTCATATCTAGAGCCCTGAGCTGGAGGCAGATTTGGTTAAGTAATTATTGTGTAGGTAGGGAGAAAATGCTATTTGTAAATATCTATCCTGTCTCAGTAGAAAATAATAAAAAATTTGGAGATATCAGGGTCTTTCATGTTTTACCCAAGATGCTATGAACAAAATTTGTCCCCAAATCACTGGAAAATCAGCATAATTCATATGATATAATTTTAAAATAGTATAATATTTTCAAAATGTATCTATTGGATGTTTTAAAGAATGAAATTTGAAATTTATTTCAGAACTAATTTTGTGGCTAGGAATTTCCTAGATTTTTAAATTTTTTCATTAAAATATTAAGAAGCATGTGGCCATGCCCATTTTTGGTCTAGTGCAAATAAATAAAAAGATTTCCTGGTTTCAAATTTTGGTTGTCAGCTAACTGCTTTAAAGTAAAGTTTTTTCTTGGTTAATGCATTTGAGTGGGGACTTTTAACTTTTGAATGACCACTAAAATTTGCAACACTCGTTTTAACTTAGGGAAAATTTCATTACGAAATAAGTGGATTCAAACATTTCTGCAACAACGAAAAGATGGTGCTAAGTAACTGTAACTATAAGGTTACTGTAGTAAGGAATTCTCACTTTTCCACATTCCTTTAGCTTTCAAATTTCAGACCCAGATGGGAAGCAATGAGGACTGTGGTTCTGGCTTTAAATAAGACAGATGTTTCTCTCTGAAGAGCTGTATTTAACCATCAAGCAGCAGCTGGATAAAAAAGAGACCAACGATAAGCTGTGAGAGTGATCATCTGCCAAACAAGAATGGCCTAAGAAGATGTAAGAAAACCTGTTCATTCTGAAAAATACCAAGAGAAGACCTCAGGGATCACTGATAAGGAAAGCAGATGATGATCACTTGGTTGCTGCAGGTAAGAAGTCAGACATCATGGTATTAACTATGAGTGACCAAGATTTAGGGATTCATATCAGGAAGGTTTTCATGGTGGTAAGGAGAGGAATAGATTATCTGTAAGGTGTCATGTCTTTCTCACTGGAAGATCTGAAGACGACCCCATAGTGTCAAAATAGTTTGTATAGTCTGGTTTCCTATGACTGGGTAAACCCTTGCTGTGCCTCAGTCATATCAGACCAAATTATCATCTCCTTCCCATTCCCTACCCCATGTAGGGTGTAAGCCACAAAGCCTAGAAATAAAAATTTCTTGCAGCAGATCCCTGGTTCAGCTGCTACAGGGGGGTGCAGTGGTGAACTTCCATCAGATATTGCAGTTATTTGGCAGCTCCCACACGGATTAGGCTTCTCCACAGATTCTTTTCAGTAGATAGATCACCTATTTTTTGGTGATCTGCTGCAGAAAATTATCAGAGGCAGGTTTGAGCTGACAGTCAATCTGGTTGATCATCATCATGCTCCTTCATACAGAAGAAGAATGGACAACACATCCCAGCACAATATTGGTACCCCATAATGTAGCTGTGTGGAGGTGAAAAGGAATTGCCAGGTATAGAATTAGATATCTAGCAGCGCAGGTATCTGCAAACTTTCTCAAGCACTTGCTTGGGTAAGGAGACACTTGATAAAACAACATTTCAGGTTCTCCTAGTAGAACTTTGCCTCTTGAGTGAGAAATTAATTAATTTTGACAGTTCAAATGGAGATTGAAAGATGGGCCTTGAGCTGCTTAACCCTTTTTCTCTTGTTCTGTTTCTTTCCCTTGACAAACTTGTGCCTGCCCACCATCTTTAGAGTATTCAGTATATGAATATATATTCATATACTCTATATATTCAGTATATGAAGTATTCAGATACTTTAGCAATGGCATCAGTCCCCTAGTGCCCTTGGAAATGTCTCCAAGGGCTTCTCCTTCACTGTCTTTCTTACTTCAGGAGTTGACTTCAAACATAGCAAATTCTTGAAAATCTAAATTGAAAAATATGTGCCAAAGCTCTAAAATTCTATTTTCAGAGCTGGTGACAGTACCTGTTCTTGGAGACTTTTCCGTAGTCATGTCATAGGTAAAAAATAAGGCATTGAAGAAACACTCAGAATAATATTCTCATTTCCTAGCTATCCTTTTAAAAACAGCTCTGAGTATTATGAATTGTATGTTAGACATAAGAAAAAATATTCATCTGCCAGCAGAATTTAGAAAAGCTGATGGCTTTAAAGACTTTTAACACAGAGCTGCCACTGATAAAAACTTGCTGTGACTCAGCTATGCTTTCGTAAGAGCAGGTCATTTTGCTACTTACTGTTGATTACTGCATTTCAACCCCTCTGAGATCTTCCAAAGGTCTGTGAACCATTAGGAAGTGCATGTTAAATTGGGAATCTATTAACAGAAAAACTGGTTTTCAAGGGCTGGTTGATAAAATTTAAAATATAATTAAAGATGCTCAGGTCCATGTATACAATAAACAGCCCAGATTTTTTCTTATTTTACTGTAAAGCACAACAGAATTCAAGTTCAGGGTAAAACCAGGTGAAAATGTTTTATTCAGTTAAGGCTATAAAAGGTTCACCTAATTCTGGAAAACAAAACAAAACAAAACAAAACAAAACAAAACAAAAAACCAAACCAAACAAAAACAAACAAACAAACAAACAAACAAAAAACCCCAAAAAAACCCCCAAAACCGGCTTTTGTGTTCAGTGTTACATCAGAGAGTAAAGCAAGAACGTTAAGAAAGTAAAGTCATAAAAAGGTTTCAGAAGAAAAGCTATTTGTTCCAAATCAACTCGTGAATATAAATATAACTATAAATATAACTATAAATATAACTATAAACATAACTATAACTATAACTATAACTATAACTATAAATATAAATATAAATATAAATATAAAACTATTCCCTATGATATTTATTTAATAAATGAGTGTATATGAATAATTCCATACTAGACAGAATAATGCAGATGGGTGCAAACTGGGCAGATGGGTGGACAGCAAGTTTAACACCAGCCAGCAGCGTGTCCTTGCAAGCAATGAACACAACCAGCAGGTCAAGGAATAGGCTCATGTCTGGGAGGCCCTTCCAAGGCCACACTGGGACTGCTGTGTCCAGATCTAGCTCTTGCAAGGTGGGATTTATGAGAGGCAAAATGATAATTTTGAGACTCCAGCAAAAAACCTCTAGAGTGGTCTGGAGATGGAGTGCTGAGGGAGCTGGTTTTGCTGAGCCTGGAGAAGAAAAGACTACAGAGGGATCTGATATTTGTCTTTAAATATCTAAAAATGTATTACAGAGAAGATGAAACGTCTTTCCTCCAACTGGCACATCTGCAAAACCAGATCTAAATTAAAAATTACACTTCCTGTGAACAATTCTATGATTCTGTTGTATTCATCCAGCCTGTTTTTAAAAGTTTTCTTATGATGGAGAATCTACTATCTGCCCAGAAAATCTATTGCAGGGCTTCCTGCAGGAGTGAAAAAAAAAAAAATACTCAAAGCAACTGTACATTGTGAGTAGACTAAATCAGCTTCTTGAAATATTTGCAACCTTTAAATTGCAATGCTGTGACAATGTCTATCAAACAGAGGTGAAACTGAATACACTGTATTTCTTCTAGCTGAGTTGAAGGAAATGGAAATAGCTAGGCATTTAAATAATGGAATTGCATTATGAAAAGCAGGAGCTAGCAGCCTATTCCTTACTAGAGATGGGATATGTATTTCAAACCCCTTTGTCAGTCCCAGTGTTAAAGTTTTACAAAATTAATAATTAAAATAGATATGGCTGAAGAACATATGAAATTATTTCATTTCTTCAAGTAGTTCTCCATCTCTATTTTCATGAGATGTAAGACTATACTTGAAATAAATTATTTCCAATTTATGATATTCTGGGACCTTAATTGCCAAAAATCCATTGTTGTATTGCCCAAAGATTGTTATATCTGGACATTTAGGATGAATGCCAAAAGCAGACGTTTCTGAAAAAAAGGGTTGTAGAATCTTAATCTTAAGATCTACAGTTTTTTCTTCTGTTTGTTTTTTTAATTTTTCACTGCATTAGATGGTATCCCAGCACCTAATTTTGTTGTTCTCACAGGACTACTAACAAATCTTTCATTTTGAAAATGAAATTTTGAATTCATTACCATCTTCTTGCTCACTTAATTTCTGTGTTTATTTTTAAAGTAATGCAAATTGACCTCTTTCTGTATAAGAATGAATGAATTTTGTTTATATCATTATATTTGGAGCATGCAGTTTGTTCTTTTGCCCTCAGTAACAGGCACACACCATCAGCTCAGGGTACTCCAGAGTCTCATATTCAGCATGTAAGCTGAAATGTCTTTTTAAACCAAACAGAAATGCTGTTGAATAGAAAACACTGCTGTGCAGAAAGTGAGAGTATGAAGTGTGTGTCTTTGGTAAACACTAAAGTGTGTGCTCATCAGATGTGGGTATGTCATGTCTTTATACTTCCAAGTCTCAATTCTACTGGTAGTGACTGTGGCTGAAAGATTTTTGTCCATAGTCACTGAAAGGACATTGTTTTTGCAGAGGATCAGGACTTATCAAGTTCTCCAGTTGCATGCTTCAATTCAGTAGTATTGTTCTACCAAATAAAATACTTACATTAAGAATGGCAGAATCAAGTTGTCAGTTCCCAACAGAAATTAGTAGCTGATTGGGGTTTTTTTCCAGGATTTAGAGTATTTTCCTAGTCTACAGCTTGATCCACTCAAGCATCCTGTGTGCCATGCAAGAGTTTGAGGTTAAGCTCACCCTTCAGTGTACTGTTCTCAGTTCATACAGGGTAATCATGAAGTCCTGGCACAGCAATAACATGAGGAATTGATTCCTCTAAAGCTGAAACTTACCTTTGCCTGTTGCTAAAATATTTTTTCTGAGGCTGCTACATATCTAGATTTTACATTCCTTGGACATGTTTTCATGAACAATAATACATTCAACCTAACTTCCAAAAGTGTACAAATACTAAATGCAAATAGATATCACAGTCCTTGAAGTGGCAGCAAAGTACATGTAGTCTACAAACAGTGAAAAATTCCCTTCCCAGGGTAGCCTTTCTATACTTGAGAGGAAAAACTAACAGGTTTTGGTTTATAGACAGAATCCTCTCTGCTTAGTTTATACCCAGGATATGGTGATACAGGAAAACCAGTCTGTGTTGGCCCCAGAGACTTTCTGGCCAATGGATTGTAACCTATTATCTTCCACAAAAGGTAGATAAGGTGCTTAGTAAGAACATGACTGTGGTGCACGTCTTCCCTCATGTCTCTTAAATTCTCTTCAGGGTATTTCTATGAATGTGGCTCTGTAAGAGCTGCAGAGGCTCATATGTGGCTTTGCTGAAGGTTGATCTCCCTTGGTGGCAGAGTTGTGCTCTAGAGCTGCTGTAGGAAATGTGTGCATTTACACGGAGAGGCAGAGAACAGCATGCAGGAGAGCTGTGCAGGTAATACTTCTGCAGGTTTTATATTGCAACCCTTCACACAACCAAGCTGAGGATAAAACCTGCAATTACAGTAATTTCATTATTATAAACCGCACCATTTTGACTAAAATTTTGCTCCAAAACTGGAAGTGCGACTTACATTCAGAAGCGGCTTATATATGAACAAATTTTGGACATTTCCCAACCTGGAAGTCCGAGCTAGTAGCAGCCCCGAGCCGAACCGGAGCCTGCCTGGCCCCAGGCAGCAGGGCAGTGGCAGCTCAGCAGCAGCACTGCCCAGCCCCAGGGGTGCGGCGGTGGCCGGGCACGCCCCTCTCCCTCTTCCCAGCGGCACTGGCCAGGCACGCCACTCCCCCGCTTCCCAGTGGCAGCGGTGAGCGGGTCTGGGGCCACTCCCTGGCAGCCGCCCTGAGCAGGGCCGAGCCAGTAAACCTCGTGACACTGCAATTCTGTTACTAATTGGTAACTTTGTGAAAGTTGCACACGGATCCTCGCTGCGAACAAAAATGTGGCTTGTAATCTGGTGCGGCTTATATATGGACAAAGAACGAAATGTTGCCAACACCTGGTGCTGCGGTTTATAATCAAGTGCGGCTTGTAATTGTGAAATTGTGAAATTGACTATTTTGTGTGTTACCTAAGTTAACTCAACATGGATGTAATTTCTCATTAGAGTTGTATTAGAGATCTGTCAGGTCTGTATATTTATACATATAAGTATATAAGGCATTTTTCAAAAAAATTGATTGGACAGTGATTGTCCAAGTCAAAGCATCACAGATAGGACACCTCTTCACTGGATTTTAAGTGCTTGTTTCTAACAAGCATCCTAGAAGATTAGTTTAGTTTCTCTTAAACTTGTGAAAGGAATGTGGTGGGTTGCCCCTGTCTGGACACCAGCTGCACACCAAAGCTACTCCATCACTCACCTCTTCAGCTGGACAGAGGAGAGACAATATTACAAAAAGCTCATGGGTTGAGATAAGGGCAGGGACAAATCACACAGAAGTTAAGGTCACAGGCAAAACAGATTTGACTTGGGGAAATAAGTTTAATTTATTACCAAGCTAATCAGAGTAGTTTAATAGGAAGTAAAACCAAAAATTAAAAATACCTTTCCCCACCCCTCTTCTCTCCCTAGACTTTATTTTATCCCTGATTCTCTACCTCTTCCTCTCAGCAGAGCAGGGGAATGAGGAATGGAGGCTGGAGTCAATTCATGGCAATTTCTGACACTGCTTCCTTGTCTCAATCTTCTCCTGCTCCAACATGGGTCCTTCCAGGAGCTCCAATTACTCAGAAACAGAATGCTCTACCTCCAATCCCTTCCACAGGGTCACAATTCCTGCCAACAAATCTCCTCCAGCATGGACAAATCTCCTCCACAGCCTCACAGGTCCAGCCAGAAGCCTGCTCCTGGGTTTCCCTCTGGACATTCACTTGCTCCCCAGTGGTGTCCTCCTGTGGCTGCAGGGGAATATCTGCTCCCCCATGGGAATTCATGGGCTGGGCTCTGGGGGGGCCACTGCTGAACCTTGAGCTTCACCACTGACTGCAGGGGAATCTCTGCTCTGTGCAGACTACAACCTCCTCCTTCTCCATCTTCACTATAAATTTATAAACATTGATGCTATGATCTGCCTAGTTTCAGACTTAATTTCTAATTAAAAAAGTTCTCCCCAGAGCCTCCTGACAAGATCTTGATCAATGTTAAACAGGGCTCCCTCTGATTGGGATGTGTGTAGTTCAGTGTTCTTTGCATAGGTCCGTGGAGCCCCTTTCACAACAGGCTCGTTTAGGTTTATTGTCTTTTCTTCAGAGCTGATTTAAGATCTTGAGCTATTTCTAACTTTGATGCATACATTCACTCTCTTCTCAGCTTTGTACACTGCTTCACCTCTTAGAATCTTCAGCCTGAACAGCAGACTGAAAGGCTTAACTAAAAGATTTTAATTAAAGCTTTGTGGTAATTCCATAAGGAAGAAGCAGTGCTTGAGCTGTAGCAGGATGCTGAAGACAGATGAAGAGTTGCACAACATGGCCCAGAGTCATACTTTTACAGACACTGGCTTCTCACTAAAATGCTTAGGTCTATCTATAGAGATGTAACTGCTCTGGAAGCAAAGGTCCCCTTCTCCAATCAAAAAGAATTCTCTTCAGTGCATTATAGGGATTTGTACCTGATGTTAAGCAGTTAAATACTTAGCTGGTAGTGATGTGCTATTGTCACTGGTAGCACAAGGCAGCTAGTCTGACCCATTGGTGTTTGTGACACTAAAGGAGGCATTCAGAGCACATACCTTTGTGATTAGAGACCTTTTCACAGCCCTAGCTCTATCTAGGTACTATCAGCCACCTTCAGTTTATTTATTATAATTTCATTTCACATATCACCCTTCCTTTTCCCACGAGTACTTCTGAGCCTTTCTTCATGCTTCTGTTCTCTAATGAGCCCTCTGCCATTAGAGTTTCCATTCTGTCCTTCAAAATACTGTCATCAAACCCCTTTTATCACTTATTTTTCTTATGTTCAGGACATGCTACTATCTCAAGTAAATAGAAAAAATTACATAATGAAGGAAATTCTAAGAAAAAAAATCCTCTATACAAATCTGTAGATGTCACCATATTTCCTTATTCTTTGGAAATTTTACCTCCAGCTGGTGTTCTGTCTTCATTATCTCCATTACAGGGTGCTCAGAGAGGCCAGGGCCTATCTTTGCTGTGCCAGTGAGACATCTTGTATATCTGAACCTTCAACTTAGAAAGTGTTTGGCCCTCAGTTACCTTTGGCATTTATGATATTCAATCAGTAGTTAAGGGCTTTGCAAGATCAGCAATGTATAAACAAAAACTAATGCTGTCTGGTCCTCACACTCTGTCCTTGGCCCAGCAATCAAGGTTACTTTGTAGGGTAAGTATTTTATATGGGATGAAGATGTGAAAACTGTTGATGCCTGAGCCAGCCAGCAAAGGATGCTTCTAGCATTTCAAAGTTTACTGTGCTGATGAGCTGCAGTTACAGTCAGAGGAACTGAATTGTAACAGGAAAGTGTGAAGATGCCTGAACATATTTTTGTATAACTTCTCTGCTTAGCTCCCTAAGAGAAGAAAATTCAGTTTCTCAATTCATTTGCCTATTTCTCCACATTTTGTAGTATTTAAAGTAATCAGCTAATTTCAGCCAAAGTTGACAGTGTATCTTAAAAAATGTTCAGCTCTAACAACTGTGATGAGGACCAGTGACTGGATAGACAGGCAAGATCTAAATGCATCATACCATTAAAGAAAATGACTTAGTTCTGTCAAATACAAATCCTTAAGAGGAGCAACAGAACATTTAGTAGCTCTAGCTTTGAAATAGTCCAAACTATGTTGCCACTTACTCATCTCAGTAGGTGTGGAGCATTTGATGGATCTGAGAGGCACGACACAGAAAATCTTCAGTGGTGGTGTGCGTGGGTGGAGATGCACAGGAGGTGCAGGACATGGCTTCAGTAGGAGCTGGGATCTGTTGTTACCACTGCCTGTAGACAACAGGTGGTATGTTTTTGACACTTCAACCCTGGAACACTGAAGGAGAAATGCTTTGAAGGAGAAATACCTTGAAGGGGAAATCCTTTAAAGGAGAAATACAGTAAGCATAATGTTGCCTTAAATTCCATTGTTGCTACTACTGTTTTTATTCTAAGCATCTTTATCTGTAGTTTTTCTAATACCTTTGACACAAATACCTTTGAGAATGAGGTCTGAGAGTCAAACACTTAGTGGCACTGAATTCTGCCTCTCTGGATCTTAATGTAGAATCAAATACTATTCAGCTATACGAGTTAAGCAAGTCTGTAAATGTTTATGATGTTAGGTTTTCAAAGTTTGTTATAAACATATCACAAGATGTTCTCTTCTGGGCAGTCGGAGATGTATGGAGTAGGATCCACTTTAAAAGGATTGGAAAGTCTTCCGGTCCAGCCATATTTATTAAATATACAGAGCAGATTGGAAAGGGATTTGATAACTTGCAGAACAGCTTTTGCAATATAAGTTTATCTAATCTGTCACAATTTTATATAACCCTGACTTTCCTGCAGCAGAAATGATACATGAAGTAATTCAGTTTTCCAATTGTTTTCAAAATTCATTAAAGCTAAAATAAAAAAAAGGAGATACACTGTTAGTGGCTGAGAGTTTTGCTTTCATATAACTCAATGAAACTACCCTTTACTTTTAAACCAGTAGTTGGTGCATATTGTCCCCAAATTAAAATGTTGGATGAGGATGGGAATCTCACTTTGTTTATACCCTGGACTAAATCTGACTTCACAGATTTCAGGAAAGTGAGGTCATATAATCTTGTTCAATGGGTTTATTCTCCTGGTATATAGTAAGTATTGTTATGATGTACTTTGATCAAAATATCATAATAGAATTATGCATAAGGACCTTTTTCTGTGAGATGTACAGTTTGGTACTACATTTTTCTAGACAAATTTTATATATAAATTGTTACATGCTGTGGTCCCACAGGGCTTACTGAGTAAAAGCTACATTCTGTCTTGGTTTTTTAATGTAAACTATCTACTCCATGCCCCAAAATGCTAGGTATCTTTCTCTCTCAAGCTGCCATAATTTGATTAACATCATCCCTTCAACTCAGAATAATTTGTGCTTTGCTTGAAAAGTGTTTTTTCTTTCATATAATATGTGATTTTGTTTAAACATAGAAAACCATTCTCCTTTATCCAATGGTATTATCTAGTGTAAGATAAAATACAGTTTACAAAGGTTGCCTTAGATTTTCTCTAAACATTTTAATAATGATTATTAATTTTCCCTTCAACATTAGGTTTTCTGAAAGCCATTTTCGCTATGTGTTTATAAAAGTTAAAATGACTGGACAATTAATAATGCTTTATTTAGGACTTGTCCTTTTGTAAGTGAAGCATCTTGTAAACATGATAACGTGAGAAAACAGCCCTTACAGACTGCTCCCCTTCCTCCCACTTTGTCTAGGTTTACAATGCAGAGTGTGATAAAAGGTATCTATTTTATCACCATCTCTTGAGGGTGGGGGCAGTGATCCTTACCTCCATTGGAGATATTCTGCAAATGGGCCATCCATTGAAACCAGGCGGGGCATTGTTCCTTATCTTTTCACAACCCATCCTTCCTCCAGGAGTCATTTTCTGCTAATGGCCATTGAATCCCCCTGTGTGACTGATAAAATTACTGCATCACACTGGGAGTTGCTCCAGCCCGGGGAAGAGCCCAACATTTCTTACCAAGATAAAAACAGAGGTTTTGGGACACTAAGGTAGCCCTTTCTCCACTGGACTCCAAAGGAAAAATCGGATTTCTCCACATCACCACTGGACCTCAGGAGGGAAACTGCACCTTGTACAGGAGCACTGCTTCAACTGAATCACATCTGTCACTGCANNAGGACTGCAACCACCATTTAATCAAACTGCTATCAACACTCTACCTGACGGGGTGTCAGGTTGTACTCTGACTTTGTCAGGGTTTGGAGTTTGTTTCTTTGTATTATTGTATTTCTATTTTAATTTCCCTAGAAAAGAAATGTTATTTCTAATTCCCATATCTTTGCCTGAAAGCCCCCTGATTTCAAAGTTGCAATAATTTGGAGGGAAATGGTTTACATTCTTCATTTCAAAGAGAGGCTCCTGCCTTTCTCAGCAGACACCTGTCCTCCAAAATAGGACACACTTGAATCTCTAATCACAGACACTGAGACTGGCTTATCATACACATCAATCCCCACATGTTGCCACTTACCTGGTGTACTAATTTGAATGTGCTTTTCCAAGTAAGCAAACTAGTCTGCAGCTTCTAGTATGGATTTCCACTCACAGCACAGGCAGCTGCTTGCCACTTTGAGAAGAACACTGGAATAATGACTTTTTGCTTTTAGAACAACTTTGTAGAGTATTTGCTTTCAATTAACTTTGACATGTCTGACAATATTGCCTTGGCAGTTTTAAAATCTCAGATTAAAATGCTAGTTGAATACCAATGCCACTCCACAAATAAAGGCTTTCTCACTTTATTTAGAAAAAAATCAATGAAATATTTATGTTTATGTCCAATTTATCTTCTGTTTATTTCATTTTGTTAGGAAACCCAGGGCCACGATGGCATCATGCTGCTCATGTTATTGTGTGATCAGTTTGATGAAAGAAAAAGCAGGTGAGACAACAAAAAGGCATGTATTTGAAATGCCTTTATTCTTATGTTACGTCGGTTTAAAATAAGCATTTTCAGCTTCCATTTGTCACAGGCTGTTGTGGTGTGCCAGTTCACCCCTTTCTCTGTCATGTGAGCTTCCTGCTCCCAGCTGACTCTGTTAACAGGGTGCAGGTTTGATGGCACTGATCTAAGGACCATGTGCAGGTTCTGCTTCTGCAGATCTGGTCACATTTTATCAATAGATTTTATCATTGAAAGGGATAGGACCATGGTGCAAGACACCATAATATTTACTTGCATTCTTCCATTTTCAAATATTCAACTATTTATTTCAGCTTTCAGGGTCAGATCATGAACGAACTGTAAATCTAAACAGTCTTATCAAATACAATGGAAAGAAAGATTGATTTCTCAAGCTTCTGTTTAAATTACAAAGAAGACAATTTTTCAGGGCTACTGCCACTGCTTATTCCCTTGTCAAACTTTAATCAATGAAGGGACACATCTTGCTCCCTAATGCAAACAGTGACATTGATCATAAAGGAACAAATCTCAAATTCGAGAAATTAAAAAGAATATCAACCATAAACCATCAACCAGGGCTTTGCCTTTTTGCTTAGCAGCTTTTTTTGCTTCAGGTGTCTTCAGGTAACAATTACTGTGTTGGATATTTCTCACTCTGGTGAGGCACTGGAACAGGTTGCCCAGAAAAGTTGTGGATACCCCATCCCTGGAAATGTTCAAGCCCAGGCTGGATGGGACTTTGAGGAACCTGGTATAGTTGTAGGTGTTCCCGCTGTCACGATTTTTAGAAATAGATGACCTTTAATATCCCTTCCAACCCAAACAATTCTACAATTCTATGATTCTCTGATATATTATCTGAAATACAATATTATGCTACATTATCTGACAGTGGACTGCATGTTATTCCTCTGCTGTGGTACAGCTATAGATAGACTGCATTTTTCTTCCTGCCTGTTCTCTTTGGAGTTTCCTAAACTACTTATTTAATGGCATGAAAATACCTGAACATTTATTGCAGAGGAGGAGATATTTTATTTCAGGGGTCAGGGGATTTTTAAATTTTATTTTGTTGATTCACCAGTTTATATATGCATTAACTAAGAGCAAACATTTTATTACCAGTTTGTTCCTTACCTGTCGGTTTATTAATTTTCAACTGATTTTCTTTCTCAAGGGTATTTGCTTTGTTTTAATATAAAAGATACAGTGGAGCAATTTTCACATTATATCAATTTTCTGTGGTCTATCTTTGGAAAAATCAATGAAATGAGGTGAAAATAACAGCTGTGACTCCCTGGCTGGTATACAAAGAATAATGGAACTTTGCAATGCATTTTTTAAAAACAAATATGTAAGGATTCCGTATGGTTTGGCTCAGATTTGCTCTCTCAACAGATCTAAAATCCGTGGTGACCACTGACATTGTTACAGGGAAATTCCATGCAAACCAGCAGCCCATGGTATTACTAGAGCAGGGTGCTGCAGTGTCTCTTTTTCAGCTTTAGACTGCATTTCCATGGAAGGAGTTTTCAAATGCTGCAAGCTGACACTGATATCCAAGAACTGAAAGCCTCCTTATGCTCTGGAAGCTCAGAATTTCCTCTGGCAGGTTTCTGTCCTGCTGCTGAGGAGAGGTTGGGCCTGGAGGGGTGCAGGGTGGATTGATGGTGTCTGCCTGCATCATCAGTCCACCTACAGTGCTTTTGGAGCAATGTGTGCTCATTTCAAAAGTCACAGACATACTTGGGGAGGTTTAAATATGGATGAATTTGCTGCTTTGTCTTTTGGTGGGGTGATGAGTAATTTGATTTTCTTCTCTTCCAGTTGTTAAAATGAAATGCATATTTTATGGCAAGGCTGAGGGATCCTTTCAAAACTGATATTTTTCATCACAGCTCATCTTGATTCTAATAAGAGCATGTTGCTCCTAATAAAACATTGACATTTTATGTGCCAGGGTGTTTGCTGTCTTCCAAAAGACAAAGTCATTGGCTCTTGGTCACTCTTTAGTGCAGCAGTACTTGCCCTTAAATTGCTTAGAATTTGCATAGATTGCTTAGATTGTGTATAGTATTGTTATTATTATCAACCACAATTTTTGCTGCTCAGACACAAGACTCAATAGCTCACTATAGATGAGCTCTTTTAAGGGCTGTCTGCTACACACTAATGTAAGGTCTCTGACTTCAAATATTCTGCAGTAATTAGATGTTTTAACCTAAGTTTTTGTTTTACCTTTCAAAGAACATTATGCTCCAAATTTTAATGAAGTATGGATATTTTAACTTGTGCTTTGATGTCTTAAAAATATTCTTCTTTCTGTTTCTTGATCTTGTTTTGGGCCTCAGAATTATTCCTCCTCATTATTCCTTGTGGAGGGTAAATTATTTCTTCACATCTGTCTTGTCCCACAGGCTCCTTCCATTCATCAGGTATTCACCGTGGGTTTGTATCTCTTCTCCTTGATCCAGCAAGTAGACTTCCTGTAATTTCTCAAATTTTGCTTTAACGAAGTTGATTGCCAATCAAGAATGCAAGGAGTATAGACTGTGATTAGACACATGGAGAGCAGATCCACAAATATAAGTGTGCTTAGACTATACTTGTATAATCAAGATATTCTGTGAAACGTCAAGTAGATCTTAGAGCAGCAGTGGCAATTTCTGTGAGAAACATTATCTGAGCTGTTAAAACTGCTCCAAAACAGGTTCTGATATAACACAGCACCTGCCCCACAATGCTCCATCCTGCTCCTGTAATTTTTTAGAAGAGATCGCTACCATTTAGGAAATAGAGCAAGACACAAAAATTAGGTATAGCAAGATACCACAACAAAGACTTTCTGTATTGAATTAGATTCAGCTTTAGATTAGATTTTTTTAACTCTGCATGCATTTGTACCTGTTTTACTATCTGTAATAGAAGTTTTTTACTCATAGGTCAGGTTGGGATGGATTCGGTTCACATTTTGCCCTAGATTTTCAAAACCATTTGAAATCCCAAATTCCATAGCAAAAGTCAAAATGCCCACATAATTAATTTCTTGAGCATTCTATTATCAAACTAACAGACCAGCTTTCAAAACTAACAGACCGGCTTTCAAAAGGAACAGGCATGTGGTTACACATGTGCAATTATATATATTTATAAATTTATTATGTGCACATATATCCTGTAAGTAAAAATTATAGCATTTACTGCTAAACTATTTCACTCTTTATTCTAGCACATCTGACATCTTCGACAGAAAAACTATAATTTAAAAAAAAAAATTTAAAATGTTGATGACAGAGTACCTGTGTGTAATCACTACTATAATTTGCAAAGTTAAAAGAAATTGAGTGACATGGAAAATAAATGTAAGGTCACTGAAGTTATTAGGGTAAGGCACATTGCAGTAGCCCTTCCAAACTGCAATGCAATGGTGCTGTCAGCTTTACAAGTGCCTCGCTTGGCAATAAGATCTTGTGAATAACTCCTGCAGGAAAGAATGGGTATGGCAGAAATGTAGCCTCTAGTTCTGACCCATCATGCAATAAATTAATTCAAATTGGCACAGAGAAATAGGCTGTTAAAATGTGGGAGGCACGAACTTCTTATTTTTAAAGCAAAACAGTTCACTTTATATCCATCTCAACAACATCCCAATGGTAGGTCCCTAAGTGTCAAGGGAAGGCATGGAAAACAAGGAAAAGGCAGGGAGCGCACTTTTATGCTTTCCTGTGCTGACTGAATTTTTTATAGGCATCTGTGTTGAAGGAAATATTCTAGAGATTCATGGAGGATTGGAACAGGAAAGTAATGAAAATACTAATACATTCTGGAAACTACTGAACTATATATTTCTGAATGGTCTTTTTATTCCCTGCCTATTTTCCTTCCTGCCTCAAGTTTCTATTCTGCAATAATTCTTTATGCTAATCAGGAGAGGCAGGAATACTTATATGTTTTTGAATCAAAGAGGATGTTTGTGCACTGCAGAATAGCATGCTGTGATTTATATTGTTTTTCTCTGCTGTAGTTTTATTTTGGCATGATGGAGCCTTAGTTCTGGTTTGAGTGTTTAGTGATAGACTGGGCTGGAAGGAGCTTTCAAATAGCATTACTCCTTTGTGTAATATGGGAGTATGTCATGTTGAGGATTTTGATAGCTCAGCAGGTGTTTCAGTGTCATACTTCTATGGCAGAGGAAAAAAATGCAAGTTAACTGCAGGTTCCCATTGTAATTGGAGTGTGTCTGTGAGTTACACTTAGTCCATAAGGCCATCCTAAATAATTGTGAGAAGTATTTGAATGTTTATTGTAATTTTTTTTTTTTGTTCTAGTTTGTCATGCTCTTGTGTTTTCCTCTCTTGTCACTTCCTGATTACACTGTTGTTAAAGTAAGTCATGAAGTCTAAGCCTTTATTTCAGTGAGTTATGGGGATGTATATACAGATTACAGTCAATATGGAAATTCAATAAAAAAGCAATTACGGATAAGCATGTCTGCCAGCTTCTACTTGCAAGCTGTAAATAGCTGATCAGAGACTGATTTAATCTAGTGAGTCAGATGCTTTTCTTAGAGTTAATCAGTTCAGATAATATTTTTTGTAGGAGGATCTCACCCCACAAATGGAGTGACAGAATTGTTCCATTTTGACAAGACCTCAAACCTCTGCTTACCATTTTATGCTGGGTTTGTCTGGTGTAGAGTTACTTTCTTCATGGTGGCTGGCATGGGGCTATGTTTTGGGTTTGTGCTGGACACATGATGATAAAATAGAGATGATTTTGAGTTTAACAGAGCCAAGGTCTTTCTGCTCTTGGTTCTGCCATGCTGGCAAGTGGACTGGGGATGAATGGGAGGTTGGGAGGAGGCACAGCCAGGACAGATGACCCCAGTTGACCCAAGGGATATTCCAGACCATATGGCATCATGCTCAATATAAAAGTGGGGGGAAGAAGGAGGAACTCGGGGACATTTGGAGTGATGGTGTTTGTCATCATAAGTCACAGTTACCTGTGATGGGGCCCTGCTCTGCTGGGGATGGCTGAACACCTTGCCTGCCCATGGGAGGATCTGAATGAATTCCTTGTTTCTCTTTGCTTGTGTGTGTGGCTTTTTTTTTCCCTATTAAAACATATTATCTCTTAAAACTCACACATTTTATTTTGATTCTCCTCCCAGTTCCATCAGGTTGGCTGGGGAGAGAAGGGTTGACTGAGCTGCTGTGTGGTGCTTAATTTTCAGCTAGGCTTAAAATGTGACATATTTCCAGATACTGTAGAAAAATTTATTACAAGGGCTTAATTCAACTTTAGCAGTTTCGCTGATCCCACCATCTCCATTGAAATCTATTTCATCTCTATCTGAATTAAAGAAGATCCTGAGCAAGATCATCATCTGGGCACAAGGTTACTAGCAAGGACAAACTCTTAAGATTTTTTTTTTTGGTGCCAGCTTCAGCACCTGAAAGTCTGTATGCTTTCTTCTGAGCTGAAAGTTCCTTTCCAACTGTCACTCATGTTCTTGTCACTGTAGCATCTGTTGTCAGAGAACTCAGTTTGGGATCTCCCATCCATGTATTTTGACACGTGATATTCTATAACAATATCTATGGATTATGTAGTAAATAAAGGGATTCATAAACATCTAGGAGCATGTAAGTGTGTTTCCAGTCCAAATTATTTAACAACTCACTACATATTTTATTAGCAGAATTTACATAATATTAGTTCCATTGTCTTTTAGATATTCTTAACCTTCAAACACTGAATTTTTATTTATCATATTGCTTACAGCTTATTGTTTGCTTTATTTCAGTCAGGACTTTCATATCCAGTATATAGAATTTGATTGAATATATGCAATATAAATATGTAAAAATCCACTTACATGACTTTAAACTAAAATGTGAAACTCAGTAATTTGTTGATCTTCTGTTCTATCCACTTATAGACATAAGTTATATTTCTAAGTAAAGATTTGTTTATCAAGGAAGAAGTTGAGATTGAGTTCACTGGAGAAGAATAAAACATTTTTGTTTCTTCATCATCTTAAATGTTTATGGCTGGCTGCCTGCAGCTAGAGGAAATTTTTTTTTCCTTTTGAGTTTTTATTAGATTTGGCAAACAAAGGCATTTTACAGATTTGCCATAAAAATACTGCTGTTTATCAAAGAAGCTGACAGCTATCTCTTAATGATACTGATAGAGATGTTAAGAGTCATTGACCACCAAATAATAATAGAAAATTACTGGCAAAATGCAAAAGCATGACAATTTTTCTCCTCCACACAGAAAGTCACGGACCAAAGCAAGAAAAGTTCTTGCTCTGTTTAAATGTATGCAAAGAAAATAAATGGCTATTTTTTTTTAAATCATGTACAGTAACTTCACAACCATAAGGCGCACTGGACTATAAGGCGTACTTTTTTGCAGCGAGGAGCTGTGCAGTGCACAACAAAGTAATGAATTACTGGCATGTGCTCAATTTGCAAACATTTTTCAAAGATCGGTGTAGCCTTTAAACACAGCCCCAAGTGCCCTCCCCATGTGCAGGGCCTCAGAACTCCCACCCACCCCCAGCTGGCGAGGCGGGGCTCAGGGTGGCCGCAGCTCATGGATGCCACGGTTCGGGGCAGCCACGGCTTATACCTCGGGGTTGCTGTGGTTCAGGGTGGCTCGGGGCCGCCTGTGGCTCGGGGAAGAGTGGGGGGGGGCCGTCCTGGGCTTGGGGCCGCTCTGGGCTTGGGCCACCCTCGGCTCAGGGGTGGCACGGGGCAGGGCTGTCCACTCCCTCCCACCCCGCGTGGCTCCTGCTGGCCAGCAGCTGCCCGGTCCCGCCCCACTTCGTGGCTCAGCTCATGGCTTGCACTTCCGGGTAGGCAAATTTCCGAACTTTGTAGTATAAGGTGCACTGGACTATAAGGTACACATTCAGGTTCTGGGGAAAATTTTAGTCAAAAGGGTGCGCCTTATAGTCATGAAATTACTGTAATTTAATGGGTTGTTAGCTGTAAAACTGGGAGAAAAGCAACCAGAATGCTTTGACAAATTGACAGTACAAGTCAATTTATTGTATCTTACGTGTCAGAAACTCATCCAAAACACGACAAGCATTGGATGCTCAACTTAGGCCTTACACTGAAGCCTGCTGGCAGTAATTCATTGTAGCTGGCCCTTATGGAGCTCCTGACAGAAGGATTCTCTCCTCAGCTCTAACAAATAGAGCCTTTTCAGCAGCTTATACATAAATATATAAAATCCATTTCCTGGCTTGAACAGGATACAGGATCACTTTTCAAATATTAATGCCCAAATCCTGCACAGATAGGCCAGTGTACAAATTACATACGGTTTGTGCACTTAATACAGAGAACTCCAAGTGAAAAATTTGTATTACAGATACAAAGCTGATGTTTCTGCAACAACCTATTAATGAATATTTTCATTAACTAGCACATGAAGTTCATTCAGAAGAAATGAATCATATTTTCTTGATACAGGCTACCAACAGGCTTTCTGAGGGCTAATCTGCTTTTTAAATTCTCCATCATACACAGCTATTTTCACCTTCTTGATCTCTGTTCAGGTGAGGAGAACACTGAGCACCTCATGCAGTGTTAATGAAGTCAAAGCCATGTAACTGGAATTCACATTTTGGACAAAATTTTGAGGGGGGAAAAGCCCACTTTATGACTAATTTTAATTTAAAAATTTGTGAAGACATGTAAGAGCTTTTAGGATATATAAATTTCTTGACATTCTACTGGTACTATTTATCTGTATCTTGAGGATGTCTTTCCAATCTGTGGACAAACTTTAGATTTCTGGGGAGGGGGGTAAGGTTGGGATGATTACAGACAAAACAAAAAAACCCCACACAACAACAAACCCCCCCTCCAAGATAATAAATAGGTTGTTGCTCTACATTACTGTAAATAGTAATGATCATGATCTACCTTAAAACATTTTTCATCCTCCAGACAAGAGTTTTACTATAAGAAATCTTTCAGAAAAAAGATTTCAAATGGCTGTGGGATGTCAGAGTTCAAATGTCTCATGGGATAGAATGAATGAGTACTCACTTACAGGTCCCTTTAGGTACTCATTTCTTCTTTATACAGGAGTTTGTTTCATTGGTGACCATGTTCAAATTTCCCTTTATCATCATTCTGATACATTCTTTTTGAAAACACAAACTCATTTCTTGCTGGTTTAACCCTCACGACCCCCTTTCTAAGTTTTTCTTTACATTGTCCCTTGCTTTTCCACAGTAGGAAAAGGGTGACTTCTGTGGCTGTGAGTGTTCAGAACCTGATAAAGGTACAGCAGCATCTTTGCCAAGCTGCTCACAGTCACTGCACCCCAAAAGAGCTGCTCCAACAGCAGCCTTTGCCTTTGATTACTTCAAATGCCTGGAGGCTGATATCATATAATAGGCTTATAAAATACATCAATACCAAGAGCCTCTCAGGGGGTCTGAGTAGCAGAAGATGTGTGTAGTCACATCAGTCAGAAATGACGGCATGAGAATAAAAAAGAACTGTATGAAAACTGCCTGTTAAACAGGGTGATGTACTGGGATTCTTAAAAACCATAAGAAGTCTAAAATATGTGCTCAATAAAAGGAAAGAAAAATCCAGACTTCCAAGGGAGCAGTGCACAGTATGCATTTCTTCTGTTATGTTCACAATGGGAACTGGGAAAAAAGATTGCATTTTAAAATACTAATTTCCATAAAGTCATAGAAAAAAATATGGAAAAGAAAAGGATTTTTCCATAATGAAAGAAAATTGTGACTGAGATTCACACACAGTTATAAATGGGAAAATGTTAATAATGAGTGGGTACTGTTCAGAATTCTTTACCAAATTTCATTTATTAATAAATTCAGCCTAAAATACAGTGAAGCTAAGAACCTTGGGAAGTTTTTTGATTGTTCCTGTTTAAATTAGGAAAAGACAAGTAAAGCATGTGTTCAGACATTCAGATATTCAATTGTAGAGCATAGATTATTGACAGAATCTTATTCTTCAAAAAGATTTCTGAAAACAGCCAATTTTGCTAGTATGAATTTGAGGCTTTGCTTGCAAAAGAACCAAAACAAAAGGAAGTTGTTCTTCCAAATGTTAATCTTTCCATGTACCATTTTGAAGTGGAAAAAACACCTATATACATTGTGTTTCTTAATTTTTGCTTTAAAAAAGTGAGTCTATAAATTTTTATTAGACCTAGTTGAAGATAAAAATTATTCCCCTATTTATTGATACTTACTGCTGGCTATTAAAATTCATTGATATTCAACCAATAACAATTTTATTAATAAAATATCAAAATTAGGAAGCTTGGTCATCTCTTATCCTCAGCCACCATCATGATTTCAGCAAGACTCAGAGACTGAAACATCAGTTCACACAGAACTTGTAGCAGGGCAGGGTCCAGAGGGGAGAGAGCCGTGATCCAAGTGCATCTGGTTAAGCTGTGCTACAAAAGTGGTGGTAATGGCATGGTCACTGCTTCAGATGCTTGGACTGGAGCTTGGGAGGAAAGCATCTGATTCAAGGGCTACTTAACTGGTGAGCTTCTCTAAAAGTGAATTTCTAATTTAAACTGTCAACTATCAATGTTATAAGAACACTGTGTAATCACCAGGTAAAATCAAAGGTTCCAGGCATGCCAGAAGCATTTGCTCAGACAAGAAAGTGAGAGAAGCTTATAAGTGAGCTTGTTTTTATTTCTTTACAATGTCATCTCATTGCATGGAGCAGGTTTTCCAAATCCAAGAGAGATTATCAGTAAGCTGCTACCATGGATTCCTGTACGATGTAGTTATTGGTTGTGTGTCAATAACCAGAAAACTGTGTTTTCTTTCTGATGAATTAGTTGTAGAATTAAGGCTTGAATCTGGAAAAGAATTACGTATATTGACACCAGTATTGGCTCTGAGGAGAAGTGTTCTCCCTCAGTTGATAGAGGAGGTCACTGTTCCCAGAATTGTTGCCATACAGTTTTGAGAGCTACTGCTATCAAAATGCCCAAGTAACTTGCACTTTTCATTTCTAGAAAGTGAATGAAGATCACTTTGTGTTCAGGCATTTTGTGCTTATAGAGTGCAATTTCACTAACAGGGTGATCTTTTCAAATTGTGGTGTTTATCCATCTTTTCACTCAGTGCATTTCATGTCTGGGGTTGTCTTTTTGCAGAGAAACACAAAAAAGCAAATGCAAGATTCATTGAAGGATCTAGATGAAATACAGATCCTAGGAAAAACACTGTGGTTCCCTGTAAAATACACAGGAAAAGACTGATGCCTCGGGATATGAGCAGAGCATCCATATCCAGTTGAATGGGATGATCATAAAAATTAGGCACCAAGATTTACACCACTTACTGCCTCTACTGTACAACATCCACCCATTTTATGGATGATGAAGGTTCAATTTTACTTCATCTTGAGACAGTTCAGACCCAGTTTTTGTACCCTGCAGGGCAGTGTATTGGTCAGCAGACTGTCCTCTATGGGTAGTCCTTCTCTTTCCACTGGGGTCACCACCAGTGCAGAATATAAGGTCCACAGAGCCAGCATGAGAACATGCAAGAGGGGACTGGATTCTGGAAATCAAAAATTGGGAAGTGAAGCAAAATAGCTACATAAAAAAGAAAATGTGTCAGACAGGTTCTTGCATAAACTGTACTAAGGAAAAGTATCTCCACAACCCCCCTCAAGGCAAATGATACGTACATACTCAGCCACATTATCCGGCAATGAATATGTTACAGATTCGGAGCAGCCTGATCCTATGGCTGCATGTGAGGTGCAATCTGGCAACACTTCCTGGGTCTGATCTAGGTCTGATCCCACAGGAAGCTTTGAGGGTGGAGCATTAGCTGTGCTTAGGGGTAGGCTGCAAGTTGGTGACATTTTGGAGAGCAGGTCTAGGAACCGGGAAAGCCTTAGTCAGGGAGGATCCAAGGAGTTAATTTCATAACTGCATAGTGTCTACCTGGGACAACAACCTATTTTTCACAGGCCTTAAATTCCTCCTCTACCTTGTTCCAGGCACTGGTGTGGAATATAGACCCGAGACTTGTCTGTTTTAAGGTTTCAACATCATATAATGCAAGTCAGGACTGACCACTATAATTCAAAATGTTTTGCTTAATATTTCTGATTGTGTTCCCAGTTGTGAAGTCAGGAGACATAGCAAGGAATTCAGATGTGCTCTTCAGCCACCAGAGATGCACTCGAGTGAATTACTAATCTCCCTAGACACATGGAATGCAGATAACGAATTTGTATGTACAGCCTGATCATCCACCAGAGCAAATCAAATCATTCCTCACTCTGCTGTGGCAGGAGGATTTCAAAGCTCCTATTCTGAAGCTCCCCTCTTGCTATTGGCATACCTAGATCCTCCAGAGCACTAAGAGTTTTGCTGCCTTTCAACAACCTTTCCTTCCAAAAGGGAGAAATGACAAATTCAGTAGCACTGGGCTAAGCTGATAAAAAATACAGGCATACATGTCAGTTCTAAACCATACTTCAAAGCAGCAGCTGACTTACAATAAAGCCCAGTGGCTTGGCTGCATGAGATTTCTAACTGTTGTGGTTTTGGTCCGTTCTTCCAGCTTGGGCCAGCACTGTGCCAGGCTGGGACACCCAGCTTTCAGTAAGAGGAGCACTGCAGCAACATCAACGTGTACATAAGAGATTCCAGGCTCCTCTAGGGCTGGCAGGATCCTGCTCTCCTCTCACTTTGAATGATAGCAGCTGTGATTGCCAGGAGCTCTCTCCAGCAGCAGCCTCGTTCTTTGCTGGGATTTGCTCCCAGCTGGGCAGAGCATACCTGCAGCACACCAGGCTGTCCCCGAACATCACCCTTGAGTCCTACAGATGTACTTTCGTGTTTACAGAGAAACACATTCTAGGGATGGCTAAAGCCATCTCCAGCAAGCACACAGTATCAGAAAGGGATGTTCTTAGAAGTCCCTTTTCCAGTGTATGACTTTAAGTCTGGATGAAGAAAGAGGCACTGGAAAACAACTGGCCAAAGAGGGGAGAAATGCATACTGAGAAAGTGGTGAAAATCTCCCCAATGTGCTTCAGAGCTTGTTATGTCAGGAGAAACAAATAAGCTCAATAGTGTCAACAGACTTGTTTGCATCCACAAGGGCAATGGTTGCTCTGTGCAAAGCAAGCCTACAGGACAATGCACATATATCATAGAAAAAAGCATCCTCTGGAAGGCTTTCCAAAATCTGACCTCAAAGGTCAATCTCACCTCTGTCCAGCCTGCCTCTTCTGAATATAAAGTTGGAGCTGTCTCCCAGCTCTCGTTCCAGCTGGGCAACGACAACAAATGTATGATTGAATTGGATCATCTCCTCCCCCTCTCTCGGAAAGGAGAGAATGAGTTGTCCAAACCTCCACATTTGCTCAGAAAATAGAATGATGAGTTCTCACAGTTCTTACACCTTGCCTTATTGATCCACTTTTTTATTATTGATTATTATTATGGTAGAATACCATATTTGATCCCAACATTTCTTTATTAACTTTCCAGCAAATTTGGCATCCTGCAATTTTATCATCACATCACAAATGAAAGATCATGCAGTTGAGGTTGTGGACAGTCTCCTTAGGACTAAAGAGATAAAATTTGTAACTTTTTTTCACTATTTTTTAATACTACCTTTATGTTTCTTATTGCTGATGTATTCTTTGCCGAGATGAGAACATTTTGTAGGTTACAAGTCATGTATGAGAATGAGAGAGAGAAGAAATCAGTAGTATTGTGCTTTCCTTATATCTCAAAGAACTTAATTTCCACTGAAACTCAGGCAAGACCCAGGGGTGAGATTAAATGAGACATGATTAATAAATAACCTTAATAAGAATTTTATATTTACCTTTCAAGTAGCTATTAAAACCGTTCACACAAAAGTGCCTTTTAGTCTTCCCTTAACTTACCCAGTTTTCCTCTGCTCTTAGCCCTGAGGTTTGAAAGGGTTTTTACAAACCAATGCTAGGAGGGAATGTAGTTTTCTAGCTCTCTCTTTGTCTTTTTTGTCTTCTATTTGCCAAGTATGAACCAACAACTGGCAAACATGCAAAGACCATCCGTCTTCCACTCTGGATAAATCACTTGAAACTAAAGTGTTTCTTTGGTTTTCTTTTGTTAAAAGATCTTTTACCAGCTTTTCTTTTCAAGTGTGTTTTGAAGAGGAGGCCATCATTAGGGAATTCTGTATGAATTTATTTTATGTTTGTTTATCAGACGTTTTCTGTAAGAAACTGCTAATTAATTGCTGATTGATAAAAATTAAACAGGCTGCCAGAAATCCCTGAAGCAGCAAGCAGCAGCTGAATCCAGTGCTTTGGGGAAGAAGCTTTTCCAGGGACTGTATGTCTAATGAATACATTGACACTGCAGGTCAATTGCCTCTGCACATGTGGAATTTTGTTCATTGCTCTAACACTGCCTAAAGTCTGTGAAGGATACAGGTACTTCCCTATATATTGTTAACCCTTGATGTTTCTGTTCTCAACCACTCCAGTAGTGTGCTTCTGAATATGTCGGCATTTTGATGAAAAATTTGATTTTTATGTGATATGTTTTGGTGGTATCATTTTCATTGTTTGGTCCCATTTACCAAATGGGGCTAATGGCAGCCAGTTAAAAATGACTGATCTCTGTGACACTGTGACAAAATATCTTTCAGAGGTACAAAATTGACTTATTAATAAAAGGACCTGTTTTGGTATGGGTTGTTTGGTTTTTTTTAATCCTCTTGCCCTCTTCAGTAGAATAAAATGACATGAAGCCACTGCTTTAAGTGAGACTCCAGAGGGACAGAAATCTTTACAAGAACAGCTGTTCCTTTAGTGCAGAGACCTTTGCCAAATAACATCATGGGCTCAACCTCTTCCTTTTTGGCTTAATAGAAATCAAATCAGTGCCATGCCAAATTGTCACAGGTTCATCAGTGTCTCTGAAAATAAATTCTCTTACTAAGTGTCCATTTTCTGTTTTGGGAAGTGGTTTGATTTTTAGGATGACAATGGGAGACATTGTTACTCTAAAACCTATTCAGCTTTTTATCCTAAATCCTGTTCAGCTTTAAAAAAATATTCATGAGGCACTTTTGTTTGCCTCATCTTGCTTAAGATTTAAATTCCAACAGGACCTAATCATGTGCTAAAACCACGTAGGTATTTTGGGACTAAAGATGTAATTACATATGTATTACATATGTAATTATGTTCTGTTTGGATCAGGGCCAAATTGTGTATGTGTTCACTTCCAGATTTTTAAATGAAAGTGGATAAATGAAGGAATGATAAGGCATGACACTTGTTTAGAGGTGCATGGGTAATTTTGTTTCCAATTTGGTGACCAGGCAAATGAATAATTCCTGAAGATGTGACCTGACAAAAGTATTAAACTTTAACACCTGAAATGGAAAGGTAAACTGTCTTCTATCTTCTTTATTTTTAACTTTCACATTTAGGCAAATCACTCATCAAAATGTCATGTCAAGAGAGTAAAAGAAAAAATTTCAATGTGTTAAGAAATGCTCCTCAATTGCATTGTAAAATTATTTTTCTTGTTGACAAAAGATCAAAATATAGCATGAATTTATGAATAATTTTCATAAGCTGGTATGTGCATTACTTTTGAAAAAAAGGAGTGAAATAAAATTTTTTACTTCCAGATCCAGCTTTATTTTAAACCTACTGAATATTTCTCACTACTAATCCTTTTTCAGTTATATAACTTTTTCAGAATTTAAGCATTTGAAATTAAATCCTCTTTTTAAGCATCTAGCACAGACTGAATATTTTAATTTAATTTCTGATTACATGCTTTTCCCATTTTTTAACATGCAGGCCAATGTGAAATATAATATCTTATTTACCTCCAAAAAAGTTGTAATTTTGTTTTAGGTTTGGGGGTTTTTTGTTCATTTTGCTTGTTTTCAAACCAAAAATAGAAACATGGAAATTAATACAATGGGGATATAACTTTTCTTATCACATCATGTATTTTTTACAGACTATTTATTAAAGTTTGTCAGTTATTTACTAAAGTTTGCCAGGTGTATTTCCCAGAAAGTAAAATAAATAATAAAGCTAAGCAAGAGGGGAGCACATGGGGGAGCACATGGCCAGGGACATTTCACTTAGATCCAGAAATACCAGTTGCATCCCAAAATGTTTTACCTATCAATCTCAGCATCAAAGCTCAACTGGTGCAAAGAAACTGACCAAAAGGGAGGGAGGAAGAGCCACAGGCGGGAAGGGCTGGATTGAGGATGACTTTATCATGATCATATTTTGGCTTTCCTTCGGGAAAAAACCAACAGGGTTTCCAAAGTTCACGTCTTTCTGGTAGATGACTTGTGTATAACTTGGTCTCAGAACATCTCTTACATCTCTTTCCCTTTTTAGGGCTGGTCCTCAAGGAGGATGACAACCCATTAATGAAGGTTCATTAGCTCAAGTAACAGTGAACCAGAATATTTCTGGTGGGAAAGGTATTCATCAATATGATGAAATTATGGGGTTTTCTTCAGTTTGCCCCAATGAACAAGCAAAAGATGACATGCCCAGATTTCAAAGTCTGAGACTTCTTTTTACTAAATAGTTACTGTGGTTTTGTTTGGTTGGTTTTTTGGGTTTTTTTTTCCCTAATAGATTAATTTTCTAGTTTCAAAACAGAGCAGTTGTAGAGAAAATTATAATTTTAGAAATTTCATTGTGTATGGTCATTGTGATCTTTAACTTCAGGACTTTCTTGCAGGCTGCCTAGTATACAGCTGGTTTGGGAATGAATCAGGAACTCAATCTGTTTTAGTGCCAGACACTGAGCTGAGGATGAGGCAGGTACTAAAGGGAGAGGAGTCACCCTATGCAGACAGCATTGCCCCAGAAACTGGAGCCTAGTTCTAATTTACCCACTGATGTTTTGAATAGTCCTGGACAGATCAGGTGAACCAAAGTTTCCATGGGCGGTCTTTGGGAATGTTTTCTTTTTACCCATTTTCCAGCTGTCTGGCTTGGAAGCTCTGGTTTATAAAAGCATAAATAGCAACCACAGCTGGAGTCTCTGTGATTTGTCTCGTTTTGAACACATATTTCTAAATAGCACAAAGCTCTCTGGAAATTCAGACCCTACTTCTTAAAACAGGACATTCAAATTAATAAATATTTATCTTTACTCCTCTGGGCTGAAATTCCCTCTTTTATCCTGGGAATAATACCTTCTGTCCCTGTTCTCCCTGCCAGCTTACACACAGAAGGAAAGGAGCCCTGAGAACAGGGCTCAAATCACACCTGCAAAATGCAAAACATATGTTCTACATGCAAAGGACTTCCTGGCCCTCCCTGTCTTAAAAGATGACAGTTGTTCAGGACAGAAATTTGGAGAAGTCCAGCTCCTCAGGCTGGTGGGGTGGCTGTCCTGGCGGGTGCTGGATGTGATTGCTTGAGACTGCTGAAATTAGAGCAAATCTACTGACTTTGGCCTGGGTTCAGAGAAGGGGTTTCTTTCTAAGGCTTTTAATTCTTGTTTAATGACAAGGATTGATGAGTTCCTGTTGGATACAGTCTTTAAACCAAATCTTTGATTGTGAATGGTCTAAACGGAGCTGCTGCATTGGTTCAGGGACAAGACTTTTTCAGCTGCCTCTGGAGAACATTTGGGGCAATGTCTCAGTTCATCACCTCCTGCTATGAACCTATGTGCTGTTGCAAGGACCTTATAATGAACAGAAAAGGAGTCATTCTGCTGTCCTTACCAAAGTTGTATGGCACTTCAGTCTTAGAATCTAATTATTATCAGAGTGGAAAAGAGGACTAAATAAGGTTCTAGAGAATTACTTTACGTGTTTTAGAACAGAATGATTGCATGCCCATTTTGTATAATGAGCATACTCTATAAAGATGGGTTTGAAATGCTTTATCGACCTCACTGGTTAATTTTCAGAAAATGTGTTTGGGTAACGGGCATGTGATGAGCAACTCCTGTCTCCAGATAGATGTAGCTAGTAAAGTGGATTAAAGTTTTACAGAAGTTGCCTCTTTTGTATTGTGATGTTGCCCTGATTTAGACTACTCACATACCGTGACTTGTCTTCTCTCATCCTACACTTCTACGTTGCAAAGTAGCTACTGTTTCAGTCTGTGAAGTTAATATCTAACAGCTTGTCTTACCCTCTGCTAATGTACAGTACTGTTCAAGTAGTGCTGAGAGCAAGGAGGGAAGGGACCACATCACTTCAGTCGATGCGGGCAGGGAAAATAAATTCTGTTGTTGCCAAGCATCAAGCGAAGAGAAGCAAAAAATAACTGACAGCAGAATGGAGAAAAAGATGTACTCTGTTTCATTACAAGCTTCAGTATCAGAAATATGAAAAAATATACTTTTCTTCCTCTGAAGCATGATGGTTGACTGCATATTAGGCGTATCTCCCTGAAGATTTTGCAAAGGCTTTTTACAAAACCCAAATAAAAATGGCACAGATGTAGGATTATTTTAGATGTGCTATTAACACTTGTATAATTTTTTTTCTGGCTAAAAGGCAACATCTTTTAACTCTGTAATAGAAAAATAATAGGTTTTGTAAGATCAGATTTACTTGGTAACCAAGTTTATTTATCCCTGAAATACATAATCCAGAAAGTATTTAAACATACCTGGGGTTTGCCGTCCCTCAGGAAGGTTTCTCTTTGTGGTAAGGGGATCGTGATGCTCTGATGCAATTAATAAGTGGTGCTTGCAAATTAGAGACATGCAGATGTATTTGTATGTCATATTCACATGCCTCTTATTTTGTACTTTAGTCTGAATCCCCAGCTACTCACGCTGTCTATACCATTGTGTCCTTTCTCTGTTTTGGCATGAAGTGAAAGCTTCCTTTGCCAAAACCCACGCGCTAAAGCCTTGTCATTGCATGCAATGAGGGCAGTGTCATTGCAGTTTCCTTCTCCTGGTTCTCCAGATCTCTGGTGGGATTCTGGTGCCCTGCTCTCTGCACTTCACTGTGGCCTTTCTTGCACAGAGCTCTGGAAGGAGTGCTGGAGTGCATTTTCCATAGATTACATGTGCTGCAGTGAGAATCCATACCAGAGTATAAATTAATGCAGGATATGTGAGGCAGGAGGAGAGAGGGTGAGTGGGCAGCTGCCTTGTGTCTTCCAGGTAGAAGATATAAACAGAGAGGTCATGTAGCAGGTCATTCTCCTATGGCATCTTGCTTTCCCAAGAAATAATTGTAGGGATGCAAGGTTAGAGCCATTCGTCCTCAGGTTTGATCTAAGTAGTTATATGGGCACATTTAAAAGGTCATACAATTAAAGAAATGGCAGATTTGAAAACTCTCCTTTTCATTTGCAATATGCAGCAATTCCACTCACCTTTGCTTATGTTGCCAGTGTAAATAAGCAATGTTGATGATAACTTTTGAATTACCTATCATGCTTGGATCATGTTCTGGACCGGGACCATACATAGTTTCTGTTAGTAAAACATCTGTTTCATGCTGCAAATTTTTATAGAAGTACTGTCCTCAACACTAGATATGCATCCTTGTCTCATAGACCTACTTGTAGCATACGGTGTTTAATATGCTATAGATTTTTAACCTGATGCTTCTGTTTGCAATCAGTTCGTGACCATCAAAGCATTTAATGAAAACATATTCAGATTTTCTGATTTTACACTTTGTGAATTTGTTTTTCATACGCTTCAAATATACTGCATCTGCTCTCTGCAGTTTTATAGTGCAGAGATCTGCTAATAAAATGTTATTGTTGACAGTTCAGTCACAATATAAAATTCTTACAGCTGTTAAACATTTAAAGATGTTTAATTGCTTTTTAATGAGTATTTTGGTACTTAATTTTAATAGGATTTTCTGAAATGCATTATCTTGTAAAATAAACTGAAATAACAGGCTTTAATTGTGGATTCTTTGGATACTGGAAGTTTCATCATTGTTGCTGTGCAGCTACTGGCTTATTCTTTTAGGAGTACCGTGATGAAAGCTTTCTAGGAAAAAAACCCAAAACCACAGCAACAGTAAAATATAAAATATTAGCAGTGAAATATCCAATAAAAGACCCAAGCCTTCTGTAGTACCAGAAGCAAAGAAAAAGGCTGGATCTAAAACTTAGATTGGCAAGACAATGCTGTGTGCCCTTAACTACACTCAGCCAGCCAAACCTGGCAGCAGGATACTGGCTTGTTAATATATCTGACCACCAAAAAAAAAAGGCCAAAAATCTTGATTTGACTTTTGTAGCTGCCTGCATGATGTCAGCACTTTAATACTACTCAGGGCCAGCACCACCACTGTGCTGCTGGGCTGTCCCTCATCCATGCAACAGATGTGGCTGTTATTGGTTATCTGATTTCTGCCCAGGTGGTTGTAAACTGAGAGACATGGTAGAATCCTGCATCCATTGTTTTTCATCCTGTTGGAATTCAGAATCAATATTTTTCTATCAAAAGGGTTTTCTTTGTATACTGGTTCTGGCCAGGACAGGGTTAATTTTGACCCTGTCCTGGCTGGAACCAGGGCACTGACATGAATCACTGCACTCGCATTCTGTATTTAATCTAAATAAGCACCATAAGTGGAATATTAGATAAGTATATCTTTGAAATAGACAGATGCTCTAAAAATTAGATAAGGGACATGCCTAAAGGAGTTCAGTAATCGAAGGCAAATGTGTCAGATATCACAGAGTGAAATAACAAGATGAAAAGGGGCAAACTAGGTGTAAATCAGTGGGCGACTTTCATCAGAGTGGGTATTTTTTAAAGGTATTTTCTTGTTGCCTATGCCTCACAACATGACATGGGGCAACGTCTTTGTGCATCTTAGAAGTCTGAGAAACCTCACTTAGAAATGGAAATCAGAACTTTTTCTTTTCAAGTACGTAAACAAAACATTTGAAGTTTTGAAATTTGTTTATCTTCTAACCAAAGTATTTAAAAGTATTCTTCTTGGATTCCTAATTACTTTTGGTTGAGGATAAATCAATTATTTAATTTTTTTTATTTTCAAAGCAAACATAGTATCTATACACGTAAGCGCATGAAAATTCTAAAGGTATACATGCCTCAACTATAGAAGGTTTTATAATGCTACTAAATTAGTAAATTTTGAAAATTACTGGAAGAGAAGAAAATGAATGCAGTTTACTTTTATGTAAGCTGTGGTCTTGACAATGCAAGAAGTCATACCGAAAGGATTGCAGAGCAAATATGGTAGTGAAGAGTGGGTACAGGGTAAAAGAATTAGCCTTCCTTTGTGCAATCTCTATAAAAAACCTTCAAATATGACTCTTTGTGTCACCTGGAAATCAGTCTCTCAATAACAATTCTTTACTTCTATTTGATTTTTAAATACACAAACAATTACAGTAATTTCACGAATACAAGCCGCACCATTTTGACTAAAATTTTGGTCTGAACCCAAAGTGTGGCAGCATATGGTAAATTAAGGTAGCTGCGGCAATGCACGGTAAATTACGATAGATGCGGCAATATACTGAAAATTACGGTGGCTGCGGCAATACACTCGTGATTATGGTAGCAGCGGCAATGTGCGGTAATTCACGGTAGCAGTGGCAATACACAGTAAATTACCGTAATTCCGGGTATATTGCTGCAGCTACCATGTTTACTGAAATTACCTTAATTATCTGAATTACCTAATTACGAAACCACCGTAATGACTGCTATTACCATATTTAGCCGTAATTCCAAAAATTACCGTAATTACCCTATTACCATAATTACCGCTATCACCGTAATTACCCCTATGGGAGCACTGGAATGGACTGGGAGCAGTTGTGGGGGCACTTGATTTTTGTAATTACGGTAATTTTGGTAATCACAGTGATTTGGGCAATTACGACAGCTGCGGCAATACGCGCTAAATTACGGTAGTGCGGCACTATAGCCGGAATTACGGTACCCCAATCCCAGCATGCTTTGCAGCCCCCCAATCCCAGCATGCTTTGCGGGCTGTAATTACAGTAATTATGGGTATATTGCCGCAGGCACCGTAATTTAGTGTAAATTGCAGCAGCTACCGTAATTTACTGGAATTACCTGAATTATCCTAATTACTGAAACCACCATAATGACTGCTATTACCGTAATTCCAAAAATTACTGTTATTGCCAGTTTGAGGTCACTGGGACGGACTGGGAGGGGTTGTGGGGCCACTCAGATTTTGTAATTACAGTAATTTTGGTAATCGCAGTGATTTGGGCAATTACGGCAGCTGCGACAATATGTGGTAAATTGCGGTAGTGCGGCAATATACCCGAAATTACGGTCCCTCAATCCCAGCATGTTTTGCAGCCCCCCAATCCCAGCATGCCTTGCGGCCCCCCAATCCCAGCATGCTTTGTGGCCCGTAATTACTGTAATTACGAGTATATTGCCGCAACTACTGTAGTTTATCGAATTTTGCCGCAGCTACCATAATTTACCAGAATTATCTGAATTACCTATATTATCCTAATTACCGAAACCACCATAATGACCGCTATTGCTGTATTTAGCCGTCATTCCAAATATTACTGTAATTCCAAAAATTACCGTTATTGCCGGTTTTGGGTCACTGGGATGAACTGGGAGGGGTTGTTGGGCTACTCAAATTTTGTAATTACAGTAATTTTGGTAATCGCAGTGATTTGGGCAATTACGGCAGCTGCAGCAATATGTGGTAAATTACGGTAGTGTGGCAATACACCCGTAATTTCGCTACCCCAATCCCAGCATGCCTTGCGACCCCCCTCCCCCCCCCAGTCCCAGCATGCTTTGCGGCGGCCCTTCCAATTCCAGCATGCTTTGCGTTTTGTAATTACTGTAATTACGGGTATATTGCCACAATTACTGTTGTTTAGTGCCTATTGCCGCAGCTACTGTAATATACCTAAATTATTTGAATTACCTATATTATCCTAATTACCGAAACCACCATAATGACTGCTATTACCGTATTTATCCTTAATTCCAAAAATTACCGTAATTACCGCAATTACCGTATTTACCACTATCACCATAATTACCTCTATGGGGGCACTGGAATGGACTGGGAGGGGTTATGGGGGCACTCGATTTTTGTAATTGCGGTAATTTTGGTAATTGCAATTATTTGGGTAATTACAGTAATCCGGGTGACAGCGGCGGTATACGCGCATTTACGGTAACCGCAGCAATATGCGTTTAATAGCAGTAATTACCGCAATTAGGAGTATATTGCCACATGCACTGCGTTTACCAGAATTACAGTAATTTCACAATTATAAGCCACACCATTTTGACTAAAATTTTGGTCCAAACCCGAAGTGCGGCTTATAATCAGGTGCGGCTTATATATGGACAAAGAAAGGAAAGTTGCTGTTTTAGTTTGGAGGGCAGGTGTCTGCTGAGAAAGGCAGGAGCTTCTCTTTGAAATGGAGAATG
>PYHW01010375.1:5769695-5787103 GCA_013186435.1 Turdus rufiventris | reverse complement strand
TAATTTTGAAATCAAGGGGCTTTCAGGCAAAGATATGGGAATTAGGAACAACAGTTCTTTACTAGGGAAATTAAAATAGAAATACAGTGCTACAAAGAACAATCCCCAAACCTTGACAAAGACAGATTACAACCTGACACCCCATAAGGCAGGGTGTTGGCAGCAGTCCCATTCCATGGTGGCTGCATCCTCCTGCAGTGGCAGATGTGGCTCAGTTGGAGCAGTGCTCCTGTACAAGGTGCAGTTTCCCTCCTGAGGTCCAGTGGTGATGTGGAGGAATCCGCTTTTCCTCTGGAATTCAGTGGAGAAAGGGGCTCCCTTAGTGTCTCAAAACCTCTGTTTTTATCTTGGTAAGAAATGTTGGGCTCTTCCCCCCGGCGGGAGCAACTTCCAATGGGTTGAAGTAATTTTATCAGTGACACAGTGGGACTCAATGGGCCATTAGCAGAAAATGACTCCTGGAGGAAGGATAGGTTGTGAAAAGATAAAGAACAATGCCCACCTGATTTCAATGGATGGCCCATTAGCAGAATATCTCTCCATGGTGATAAGGAAGATCACTGCCCCCACCCTCAAGAGATGGTGATAGAATAGATACCTTTTATCACACTCTGTATTGTAATGTGCGGCTTATAATTAAGTGCGTCTTATGTATGGACAAAGAATGAAAAGTTGCTGGCACCCGGATGTGCGGTTTATACTCAGTGCGGCTTATAATCGTGAAATTTCTGTACATTTTATATCAGTACTCTCAGGTAACATAAATTCCATAATGCGTTGGAAAATAAATTCCAAAATAAGTTAACTTATTTCTAAGCAGTGTCCCCACATTTTGTCTTAAAAATGATTTCTACCTCCTTTCCTTGCAGTTATTCAGTGAGATGTGTATTTTTGCTGTGTTACCTCATGGCTAGGAGAAGAGACACAGGCCCAAGATGTAAAACTGAAATATATTGCTGTGGGTGGATTTTAAAAGACGTTGATTTTTATTCACCATCTGTCACGTTGTTTCGCAGCCAATATCCATCAGTGAGCTGTGTGATTAATGGGGTATTGAAGAAGCAATGAACAATTTCACAGTTGTTTAACTTGTTGCTTTATTTTTCTTTTTGCACTAGTATTATTATCCTCCAGCATCTGTTGTTAATGCTAAGCATAATAAATGTGCTGGATGTAGCACACATTGCTATCAATAGTAATAATTACTAACATAATACACCACAGACTTCTGAAAAAATGAGGGAAAGCCTCTCTGCCTATAACTTTGCAAATTCTTCACTCTCCTGAGGCTGTCCCAGAGCCACATGTGACTCCTTGGGAACCAAGGAAAGCCAGCAGCACCTCTTGTGCAAACACCTGAGCTCCAGGTCTGGCCCCTGCCCTCTGTCACCACCTCCAGATCGTTGCAAACCAGCTGTTGTTACCCGACAGGTTACCCAAATCTGAGCATCTTTATCTGGTGAAGGTCTTCCGGCACTCCTCAGCAGAAAGTTGCTGCTAATTCATAATATTCCAGATTCCTAAATTATTTTTTAAAATTGCAAAATCATGGTACTTAAAAATCCTAACATTGATATAATAGCAAATAATGATGCAATATTTATTTGAAGCCTTGTTGATAACAGATGGTATCCCTACCAAGTATGAAAGAATGAATTTTTAGTAGTGACTCCATACATCATAAATCACAAAATTATCCCCAGTTGTCCTGCCTTGTTCTTTTCCATAATGCATTCATTTTCCACATTGTATGGAGCAGCAATCCAAAACTAGCAACAATCAAATAAAATATTTTTGTCTTCAGTTGCCCCACCTGCTTTACACTGCAAATGAATCGGGTAGATACCGTAGTGCTACTCAGTAGCTTCAAAAACATCAATTCTTTGGAGTTGCCATAATTTTGGGCTATTTGGAGAATGATACTTGGAAATGTTTCCAAAGTGTATTCAGAAATTGTGAGATTCATAATAGCAAGCAATCTGAGATGACAGAAAGGTGGGGTTTTTATGAAAGATGGCTTATGAACTATCAGAACATGCATGAGAACTTTTTCAAATTTGAGGTGGAGTTAATCAATTCAGACTCTCTTATAACACTGTCTGAACTCCAAAACGTCCTAATAAGTTGCAAATCTGCTTTACATGGTGTAATGTAGTTTTTATAAGTAAATCAATCAAATATAAGACTTTTGTGTCTGCAGCTAATGGGAATTTTCACAGTCCTTCATCATATTTAGGAATCATCTCGACAATATGAAGCAGGCAAGCGCTGTTTTTTTGTCTGCTCTCACAGAAAGCATCTTGGAAGTGGTTTTGGTTTTGGGGTTTTTTTTGGTTTTTTTTTTTCCCCAGGAAATATGGGGCAAGAGCTTTTACAGGTTGTGATTTGGGGCAGGGCTCTGAACTACTTCTTCTACCCTCTCCATCATCCAGTGGCTAGAGAGAAAATTAGTTTCCTAAATCTCGGCCCATGGAGTAAGCTTTTCATGTGAATATGCCTTTGTGCCATTTTCATGAGTTACTCCACACCATACTTATATATTTCACAGGGCAAATTGCCCTAGATTCTACTAGTGTAAGTCTGTAAATTATTATAATCAGGATTACTGCTGAAAGGTCCATGAATCCTTCAGAGCAGGACTTTCCAGCTGTGCTTGTTCAACGTCCATCACAATCAGGCTTAATTCTTGCCTGGAATTTTTGGGCACTGTAACAATACAGAAAGTAATGCTAATAGCCTTTGGCTGTTGTCTGCAGATGCTGAACCCAGGAGGCAAGGTTCAGGAAGTACTAAAATACCCCATTTTCCTAGGACAGCAGTGACAGATTGTAGAACTCATGTATTCCCAGATCAAAAAGGCACAGAAAAATGCTGAACAAAAAGGGGAGCAGAAATCAGAAACCAACGTGGCTTGAAAGACTACAGCCAGTTTCTGTTTTCCACTAAGCTGCAAAAAAAACTATCACCAGTGGGATCCAGGCAACTTTAAGCAGTTTTCTAGTACGATGCTGAGTGAAAAGGCATTCACACATTTCAACTAAGATTTTTGGAAAAGTCTTTAGTGCTGAGTAAGAGTGCTTTATGTTAAGGCTGCTGCAACAGCTTCTTGCAATCCTGTCCACTCAAATGTAGCCGTCAGGCAAGAGAATACAGTAATTTCACGACCATAAGGACCACCGGACTATAAGGCGCACCCCCCGGGAGCTGGCAAGCTGGCACATTTCGCAACTTTGTAGATCATATAAGGCACACCGGACTATAAGGCGCACTTTTTTTTTCAGTGAGGATCCGCCCCCAGCTCCCCCCACGCGGTTGCTGACCAAGGCCCTGCCTCAACCTGGCAGCCATGGGCCCCCAGGCCCACCTGTACCTGGCGGGGCCAGGGCATGCCTGCTGCCGCTCCGCTTAGCCTCCACGGAGCTGGGGCATTCCTGCCGCCGCTCCTCCCTGCCTCCATCTGGCAGCCATGGCCCTGCCAGCTCCCCCCCGCGGTTCGCAGCTCTCACTTCCAGGTTTGCAAATTTCTGAAATTTTGTCCATCAGATAAGGTGCACTGGCCTATAAGGCGCACTTCCAGGTTCGGGGGAAAATTTTAGTCAAAAGGGTGCACCTTATAGTCATGAAATTACTGTAATCATTTATCAACCTCTTTCTTTCCTTGCCAGATATGAAAAAAATAGCGATATGTACAAGGACAGTTCTGTTGGATTAGCTAGAGCAAACTGCCTCTGTTTCAAACCAGGCAATTGACAGATTTCATTTCTGAATCAGCAGAGGAAGTTCACCAGCAAAGCTTAGAATGTCAGTTACACAACAAAGCTGAAAAACTCAAAAAGGTTGGAAAAAGTTTGCACAATTTTTAATAGGGACTCAACCATTCTTGTCTAAATAACAGGACAGAAAATGGCTCCATTTCTCTCTGGGTTGTTGCACATCAGTACCTCTTCAAGCACTTCGGATACCTCTTTACTCTTGCAGTATACAAACATTCTCCCTTTTTCATGGCTGAGAGTGAACCCAAAATTCAGAATCACAGCTGTGGCAATGGTAGGTGAATTGTAAATCAGCTTCCAGCATCCTGGTTTTACTGTTGTGTTTAAGAAAGACAACCATTTGTCTCCAGCTTGAGACAGTTGTAGAAAGCAACATAAGCAGCAAACTCCTTTTCCAGTGGCTTATGCAAACTTATTTTTCATTTGCCACATTCTTTTTCATCATCTCCAGCTGTCCATATATCTCCAACCAAAAAGCAAGTTAGAGCTTCTCCTAAAAACTCAGACAAAATGACAAAGCTGTCAAAGTTTTAGAAGGACACTGGTAGATCCCTTTGCATTGACTTGTTTTGTTGTCAGAATTATGACTTTTTAAAAACAGTTTCAATTTCGTTTTCTTTTTTGCACTGTGTGTTCCACACAGTAAGACAAGAGAAGAACATTATGTCTGGGAACACAAAATGACGTGAACCCTTTCTCTGGGAGCTTCCACCCTGCCATGCAGGACATGGTTACTTCTTGGAAATTGAAAGACAGTGTCTTGGCACAAGGTAGAAAATTCTTAATATCAGAACTCACTACAGGTCACTCAAAGATGTTACATCAATGATCCTAATGATACCTTGATATTTTATTTCCTCCCAGCTGCCAGAAAAACTGATCAATGCTGGACACCCTCCTTCTTATGAAATCTCAGTCTAGCTCCATATTCTTTCTTTCAAAGGAAGCTGTTTAATTTCAAACTTTATTCCATAGTGGAAGTCTTGGAGAATAAATGAGATTTTTAATTAATCTTAACTTTGAATTAAGTTATTTTTAACTATAATTGAACCAGTGTTAAATACTCAGGAGTCTCCTACTTTTTGGTCAAATGACATTGAAAGGGGCAACAGAAAATTAAACAATATTTTGATCAACAAAGACTGAAGCACACAATTTCAAAATATATTATGCTTTTCAGTTTTTCCTTTTTAATAAATTTCTGCCAAAAAAATTCTTTCAAATGTGTTCAACCAACTTCTGAAGTAAAATGGACTCTCCTTTTTTGTTTCTTTTTCCCTAGAAATTGTGGTTCTGAAATCCTTGGTCTTCCATGGCTTCATGGCTGAATGACATGTTCCGGCTGCTGAAACACATAAAAATCACAACTGCTTCATTTTTTGAGATGCATTTTAATAAGAGCATGTTGTTTGAGGTTGTACACTGTCTGGAGACACCAATAATATCAATAATATTGTTGGGTGTTAATATAGATTGAGAGTCCAGCCACAAATTTTCTTGCTGTTTGTATTTACAGGTCTGAACTCATTTAGTAAATAGTCCAAGAGTAAATCAGTAGCAGATGATGTAACTGCAGATCCTGAGTTGCTCTGTTGTGTTTATACTACTAGATGTCTCTCTTCCTGCAAAGAGAGAAGTGTTCTCCCCAGCTGGGCACCAGTAAAAAAAATCCATATTTGATTTTTAAAATGTACATAAGGGTCATACAAAAACATTCTGGCGACTGAACACCATTGTAATAAAAGAATTTTGTTTCTTAAAAACAAATAATTGTAGAGCCTGCATCACCAACTAGTAAACAGAATGAAATATGTCTTTAAACACTATCCTTTTTAAAAAAGTATAAATTCTGCCATTTTCTATCTTTTAAGGGGTGTTTATCTGTTTTCAACAAAAAGATCTGGAAGATTTTTATGCTTTGAAAATATATCCATTTTGTTTGCATGAATCCAAGGACATCTGGATCTTCTAAAGGCTACATCAAAGAGTTTATCATGTTCATGCATCAAAAAAGTAGTGATAGAGATGCACTTATAAAAGCAAAGCCTGTGGCTTCATTTTTGTCTTTATATTTGAATGGGACTTTCAAAAGGAGGAAAAACTATAAGCAAAGACAATTTTTCACAAAAGGAAACTACTTGTCTTTAAAATAGTCTTTTCAATTCAATTGAAAATTAAATACATCTATCTAAAATACAGGATTCCAATTAAGAATAAAAAAATCCATTCAGCATTCCATTATTAATTTAAGCTTTGAAGAACAGTAAACAACGTTTTTTTCCTTGAAACATGAAAGAATATTTCATCTTTCTCTTTAAAGAACCCAAGCTTTAATTGTCCCTTAATCCAATCCATAGTCTAAAGAGGCCATGTGAGTGCAATCCTATGATACCCTGCAGTATTTATCAAAGCAATTATCCCATGTCCTGTGCCAACTCACTGCCTTGTAAAAACCTTTTTTCTTTGAATCTTTAGCTTGAGAGGGTTACAGCCAAAGTCACTTCTTTCCCAAGAGAGACATCACACAAAACTGAGTCAAAAATCTTAGAGTTCCTTTTCTTCTCTCAGGTTTTTCTTTCTCATCCCTCACTGCCTTTCAAAGTTCTGTCAATAGTATTTCCATTAGTGATGGGTTAGTTTGCTGGTTCAGGCAATCACTTTCAGTTTTATTCTCTATTGATGTTTATAAGGAAGCATTAAACAACTGATCCCAGTTGACACAAAAATACTGGGTGGGCAAGGATTCTTTTTGGCCTCTGTCTCTAATCCCTAATGTTTGAGATCTCATGACCTTGACAGCAAAGCGATTGTGAACAAATTCTGCCAACTTCCTCAAAGTCTGAAGGAAAGGCAGTACTGGGAAGCATGTCTAGGTGCTAAAAGAGTTTTCCCAGTCCTACCAATATTCATAAAATGTGTTTGCAAACAGAAATGATAGAATTAAAAATTTGGAATTGTTTTTTTCTGCAAAATTACTAATGTAAGTGTTCTTTTACTGCTTAGTAAGCACAAGAACTCACATTCTACTTTTAGCTTAGGAACCCCTAATCCACTGGCTGGACATAACTCCATTCCTGTTGTAGCTGCCAATGCTACTCACTGGTGGAGACCTAAAAGTTGAGTAAAATGACCTTTAGTGTGATATTGGTAAGAGAGTTATTCCATCCTTATGTTTATATCATGATGTCTGTTGATCATCTCTTTATATGTGTGTGCAGATGCAATAATGCTATTGTTACCCCTCAGATCCACTCTAAGGTCTTTTCATATATGATTAGTAAGGATTAAGTTAATACACATTTAGCTAAAGAAATTAATTTAATTACATACACTGTAAACTCCAAAATCTGATGCATAGCTATGTTTCAATTCTCCAGAGAGCTGACACCACTGTGATTAATGCTATAACTCTTCTCCTTTTCCATATCATTGGGCACAGACCTTGTCACTCATTATCACAGACATACAGCATGGTGATAAGCAGAGACAATGCATGATTCTCAGCTTGTTTCAGACTTTCTGCTCTCAATTGAACTCATTTGTCTCCTCTGGAAAATCTAGATACAAAGATCTAGTTCTGAAAATCTTGTTACTACTAAGAAGCTGCAGATGAACGGCATATCATTATATTCTTTTCCTCTACATAACTTTTACTAATGGGAAAGTAAAATACCATTGAGGTTTCCATTTTTCTGATTGTCTTCACTTGCATCCTGGTTTCAAGGCTGCTACCTGGTCATTATGGTTGGCCAGGCTAGAGAAAAGAGCTGTGTACAGTCACCCTGGCAGTCTACAAGCACTTCTGATTTCTCCATTCCACTTTTGCAGATTAAGGATATCCTGAGTTTCCTTGGACACTCTGAAGAAGGATTCCAGTGGAGACAGCTCAGATAATATATGATGCTGTTGTTTCAGGAAGCAGCCCTGCCTTTTTCAGTCTTTCCTGATGCACCATCCCTAATTCTAGACAGGACAATACTGCCAGACCTATAATTTCTTGTGCACCAAACCTCGAAAACAAAGATGATGAAAATGCACATAGGTTGCAGATTAGTTAGTCCATTATTACAAATTCTTGACAGGTTTAGATGTAACAGTCATGCTTACATATGTTTGTCTGCTTACATGTGTTTCTCTGTTTGTTTCTGTGTTATGGCATACAGTCCCAGCACTGCGTTCATGCAAGCACCAACGGGTCCACAGTAGCCCCCCAGGAATCACTGCAAGGGGAAAGGAAATGTCCACGTGCTCCAGGACTCCCAGGCAGTGATCACCTGTGATGGAGGTGCAGTCTCCTCTGTGTCCTGTTTTGGCATGTCACAGATCCTTTTTGCATGCTGTCTGAGATTCCTGAAGGTAAAACCACAGCCTATTTTTCTGCCTCATGGAGACAAGGCAGATCCATTTTCAGTGAAACACTATTGTTAAGGGAATTTGGTACTTCAGCTGAAGCAGTTCTTGGACCTTTTCCACTGTCCTTTAATAGATGAGAGTACTTAAGCTGGTGATCAGTCATATCCTCTGCTGGTTCTGCACAAAGATCTTCATGGGGTCAACTAAAGTGATAGTTTTATACAAGAAACTCCTTTTAAGTGTGCACTGAATTCTCAGCAGGAATTACAGCTTATTATGAAAGGTTAATATTTCTTTGAATAGGGAGCTGGATTTGTGTCAAATTACTTCTTGCAGAGTATCAGACTGCCAAATACCTGCTGCACAGGAATGGCTTCCCTCAATTGCAACATGAGTTTATTTAGAAAAAAAAATCACTTACAAAAACATTTATTAATATAAACCAGAAAAACTTAAAGATGTGCTGTATATGTTCCAAGCTAGTAAACTCAATAGTTGTCCATTAGGCTTAAGTGTACCCAAGATAATACAGAAGAATGCAGTTGCATCTCCATCTGTCTCATGTGCCTTAGGATTCCACAAAATCTAACTTGGAACATATTTTTGGCACATAGTACAGAGAGGAGAATAAAACTGCTCCTAGTAATTTCTCGATGTTTGTACCTGCACCCTCTGTCCTAACGTTGTCATGGCTGTAGCAAGAGCACAGTAAGAGCACATCCTGTAGGGACACCAGTCTGGCACGAGCTTCATACACAGCTCAAGACAACAGTAAAAAATATGTAGCATTGTATTTGACATTAATTTGTGTCATGGTTTAACTGCAACTGGCAAAAAAGCACCAGACATCTGCTTGTTTAACCTTCCCCCAGGTTGTAGGGGGGCAGGAAGATTGGAAGGGGAAAAGGGAGAAACTCTTGGTTGAGAGGAGTTAAGAATAACAACAATAACAATAAAACCAATAATAAATATATAAACAAAGACAACAATGACAACAGTAACAATAACAGTAATTAAAAGGAAAATAGCAGAGATAAATAAAACTCAAGAAAGACAAGTGATGAAAATTAAAATAATTACCACCAACTGACTGATGCCCAGCCAGTGCCTGAGCAGTGAACTCCTGAACCTTCCCCCCAGCTTTATATACTGATTATGATGCCATATGATCTGGAATATGCCTGTGGTCAGTTGGGGTCAGCTGTCCTGGTTGTGTTCCCTCCCAATTCCTTGTGTATCCCCAGCCTGGTGGGGTGGTGTGAGAAACAGAAAAGCCCTTTATTCTGTTAAGCACTGGTCAGCAATAACAAAAACATCTCTGAATTACCAAAATTATGGTAGGTAGAAATCCAAAACACAGCCCCAAAAAAGCTACTGTGAAGAAAATTACCTCTACCATAGCCAAAATAGTCCAAATAGTTGCCCAACAGGCTTAATCAATTCAGCTATATCCAACAGAGTTCCTGAGGTCTTGTATTTTTGAAATCCAAAAATGAACTTCTTATGTAGACTGCAAGCAGTTTAGTCATTTAACCTAATTTCATCTTCCATCAGAAATTACTGGCATGAGGAAAACACTATTGACCACATTTTACTACCTTTGTTCAGGCTGAGTGCTGGTTTTTCCCACTGTTTTCCTCATTTGTCTTTACTGATCTGCTCAAGAAATAAGTGAATGAGCCCACAGCACTGCTGTACAAGCAGACAGGGCAAGACTCAAAGCAAGGGAGAAGTTTACCGCCAGAGTTCTTAGTTAGAGCATGCTACTTCTTCATAAGGTCAGATTTATTTTTTTTTAATGAGCAGCATTGCAACATCTTAGTACTTTTGAATATGTTCTCACCTCCTCCTTCCCCAGCACAAAGAGATTATTAACAAATTGATTGTAAAACATAAACCTTGTTCTTTTCCATGCGTGTTTGCCTGTTCTGCTTGTTAGACATAAAGCCCATGGCTCCTACTTAGCTATACTCGTGCAGTAAAGATCAATAATGACATAAATTGCCAAAAGACATTTACCCATCCAGAATGAACAAATATTTGAATTTTTTGGCAAGCACGGTGTGAAGCACTTCTCTTTTAAATTCTCTGTACTCCCCTCTAAAAATGTAAATGAATTCTGTGCAAAGATAATGGCAAAATTAGTTGAAAAATGCCCTTACAACAATGTCTCACATTATCTAGCGACCCTTGCTCCTTAATTCTGTTCGCAGTGCTGTGTGTTTGCAGGGTACCATCAAAAAGGGGAGTTTGCAGACGTTATCCTTCCAACTTTTCTCATCTCTTTTAAAAAGATACAAAAATAATTCCTTAGAGCCTCTAGCATCTTAAAAAAACATTTCAAGCCAGTGATAGCTTCTGTGTGGTCCCTCACTGCCCCCAAATCACACACACAGAATGATAATCACTGCATTTCTGCCTTCATATTACAGCCAGGTTCCTACAGGGAAAATCCTCTCTGTTTGTCAAGAAGACACATCTCGGTTATGCTTTCTGTGAAAAAGTGCGAGTGAAAGCAGTGGGGGAACAGTGCAGAAGGCAGAAACAGCTTTGAAGGTTTTTTGCAGTGGTACATGTGTACGTCAAGCATCAGACGTATCCTGGCATGACCAGACCATCCCAGGCTCTGGGCAAACCAATCAGGACATTAGAGTCTGGCTTTAATATTAATTTTCAACTTTTTATGATCCATAATGGGGAGGTTATAAAGACCAGCCATGGAAACTTGCTTTAAATTGAATATATAGATATATGACTAAAAAAAATTGCACAGTCACATCACTGGTAAAGTATCTTATTTGTTCCTCATTTAAGAAATCCTTATAAATTCTAACTGTCCAGGACCAGAGACTTTTTCCACTTTTTTAGATATATAATGTCTGAAAGATCAATATCTGGAAGATTTCACAAGTTTGGATAAATGCATGAAACCCAGAGTATTTCTTTTAGATTTAGAACTTATGTAGAAACAGGTACCTGAGCAAGTAAATCAACCATTTAGTGTGCCACAGTTTTATATTTTTAAAATTTTATTTATTTGTTTGTTTGTTTGTTTGTTTGTTTGTTTATAATTTATTTTGAGGACTGCTTTTTTCATTCATTGCCTGAAATGGGTTAAAAAGGGTGGTCAAGCATCTCATGTCAGTCCTCTGAAGGCAGCTCTGCTAATTCATGTCCCTTTCTAAAACCCTCAGTGTGGCAATCCACTTCTTGTTCCCAGCCAAAGCAATTCTGCAACACACTTGTGTAGCCACAGACCGCCTGGGAGAGCAGAATGGAATCTTCCTCATTCATGGAGGTGAGTCTGAGGAACAAACTGCAGTGGTCTGGCTTGTTCTGGTGGTTGATCATTCAGAAGTCATTGCATCATGAGCAAAGCAATCCTTTCTTTCAGATATAAAACCCCACAGAAGTGATTGCTATCCAACACTTAGAAGTGGAAAGAAAGCAATGGGATTCAGATAAACAACCTCCTCAGATACCCTGAACAATCTGACTCAGTGGCAAAGGATGCTAAAAGAGCTCTCATTCAGAAGCAATGTCTGAAAAGCTCTAACAACATTTTCCAAGGTGACTGCCAGAAACCTTGAAGGATTTTTCAAGCTAATAAACAGATATAAATCTTGGATACTTTTTTTTCTTCTGTAAATAAATGCAAGAAATCCATTCTTTCAGAGACGAAAAATGTAGCTAGCCTTTTAATTTTGCTTTTTGGTGGGTTTTTTCTTTCTCTTCTATTTTTTTTTCCTTACTGTAGGATGATTAATGCCTGCTGGTGATTCTATGGTAATATCTCTGTGCCAACAGCAAGATGATAAAGGTGAAATCAGACATGGGCAGACAAATAGACCCAGCTGCCTTCTCTGCTGTCTCTGTGTGTCACAGGGCAGTGTGAGGCACCTTACCTGCCAGCACACCTTCCCACCAGCATTAGGGTTGTACAGCATGACTACCCCATGAAGAACTCCATCACTTTTCTAGTCAAAGATACATTGCTTAATCATTTTACACATTTTAAACCATTCTATTGACCTTTGTCTACAATATGCAGACACGAGAAAACCAAATTAGAGCAAAATGACAGAAAGTTGGAGAAGACGAGCTCCAGGACTGGATCCTCCTCATAACCAGTGATGGGAGAAGTGCTGAACAGCTGACACTCACTGCAGTTTCAGCTGGTGCTTAAACTGCTGAAAAAACGGTGAAGAGCTATTGAAAAATGTGAGATGCTCAACCAGCTGCAATCCTTGTGCAGGGGAGGACTGAGACAATAATTTATCCTGTGGACCCACAGCTGTCTTCAGAAGACTTAACCTCCAGGAGCATCCTTCCCCAGATGTCATTCCCTGTTAGGAAATGCTTTGGAGGCAGAGCTGTTCTCTACAGTTTGGGCACTGATCCMCAGCTCCTTGGGGCAGTGGATAAAATTTGCAGGAGGATGGCAGGAGCAGCAAGGGGGACACTGCAGGACTGGCTGGGRTATCAAACAGCGTGGTAGGTTCTTTGACTGATGAAAGGATTTCTCTCAAAACTGATTTTGATGTGAAAATAAGTTTTCAGCAAAACAGCATTTTTGTAAGTACTGCCTGTGTTTTGCAGGCAGCTTTTATTTCTTTATTGCTTGAAAGAACTACTTAGAAGTTTCCATTTTCATGGCTAAAAATATTCCCAGAATCTTACTTTCTGGGTGTTTTAACTGAAAAATTTATTTTCCACTAGCAAAAAAATCCCCAAAAATTTCTAACTTTTTTCTGCTGTCTACTTATCTTCCATTTTACAACACAAAAAGTACATTCATTTGCTTTTCAAGGTGTGTATAAGCATAGAAAAAATGAATGCAAGGGATAAACAGAGATTACCTTACTTAGAGCAGTACCTCTGCAAGAAAAAATGTTCTCCTTAGGTCCTATTAAATGCAATGAAATTGCCAGCCATTCTGTTACCACTAAAGGTTTGGATCATTTTTCTCAGTAGTGCAATATTTTCCTGTAACCTTTAGGCAACTGGATTGCTTTCTGACTTTGCAGAAGTTATTTAGATGCTGGATAGAATGACTGCAGTTTTCTGCCCTAGATGTTTCCATATACAGAAAACGAATCCATCCGATTCTGATCTGCTTTCTCTCACTGTCTAAATAGAAATTATTTTTAAATTATTGTTTTTTATTTTTTTTTTTACTATCAGAAGACCCAGAGACTTTGGAGTCCTTTATCCACAAAGCAGGAATGTATTTCCATGGACAAGGTGCACAGATGCTGCTGGCCAGGCACTTGCTGTGAGTTATCAAGGCTTAGGGCACTCAGGCCACGTTGCAGCAGTTTTGATTTTCAGACCAGAACTGTAAGTAGATCAGCCTGTAATTGACGAAGTATTTCTGTACTGCAGAAGGATTTCACCCTTTTCTCACACTTTTTTCATATTTACTTCATTTTTTCATAACTTTTCCCCCCTCTCACTTCATCACTGCTCCATTCTGATGCTTTCTTTGATAGCTCTGCTTTTCCAGCCATGCCTACAAATGCTTTCATAAACTTCTCTCTCTCCCTCATCACAGAAGGCTCCAGGCAGCAGCCAGCCCCAAATTACAAAGCCAAGGGAAAAACACAGAGAGAGCTCCAATTTTTTCACATAGGAAATCTAACAGAAATGTAACATCTAACCACAATTAGGTAGAAATACTGCTTGAAACATGTTCAAACCTGATGCAGAGAAAACAACAGACTAGATGCATCCCTTCAGTCTTAAATGCAATCCCAAGGTTCCCCTCTAGCATAGCTCTGCTCAGTGTTCCCCAGTTCCCTCTCCCAAAAGTTTAAAATTCTACTGTCTGTTCCATGAGCCTTGGTTTGCAAACAGCACTTCTCTGATCTCAACCTGTAAATGGCTTGGGGGAAAAAAACACACCAGAAACAAGTTTTTCTAACTGAGGAGACTTAATATTCTCTGGCTTCCTATTTTGGGATTGCAAACCAGTGTGATACTCTTTGCTATGTGTTGTGCTCTGTATTTTGCAGTTATGGCATATGAGAAAATATAAATGCAACAATGAAGGCAGCAGTCACACTGCCTCTGATAGAGCAAAGAAACAAACTTCCAGAATACTACTGAAAAATTACAAAAATGTGGCACCACAGAAATACTCTGAAAAACAGCTCTTTGGATGAAAAGAAAGGTCCTGCAGGAATTGTCCAGTGTGAACACCAAGTGGCATCCTGGGAATAAAATTTCCCTCTCCAGCACAGCAAGGGCACATTATATGCTTTGTCCAGGCTTCCCTTTCAGTGCAATTCATACTGGGAACAGCCCTAGGAGAAATACTGGCCTGGTCCCTCCATGGAAACATTTTATTGGAAGTAGTACTGTAAATTCCAGCAATTGTAACTTGGCTTTGCAACCTATGGCTTTTCACCCATAGTTATTGTCCCATCCCTTTTTTATTTTCTGCTCACCCAGCTCCTGCTTTAGCCAGCACTAGGGAAAGAAGAAAAAAATTAAAAATTAGGTGTCCTCAGTGCTTTTAGGTGTCTTAATGGCAGGAGATGGCATTGCAGGCAATGGATGGGTGTCCCTTCTTTGCCAGGTCAATAGCAGGCAGAGCTCAGTCCTGCACAGGTATGGAGGTGGAGTCAGGAATCAAACTGGCTCCCCACAGATCTGGATATTGGGAAAAAAAAAGCAACTGGTTCCTCAGGAGGGAAGAAGACATATGACATCAGATTTTACATCCTTTTTGAGAAACTGAGTTGCATTTTTTGTTGGAATGTAGGCACCCATTATATTTTCCATCTTTTTGGGCTTGTTTTTTTTTTCTAGGCAGTTTCACATCAAAGAATGTCCTCTGTGTCTTTTATTGTGTTGTTGTTTTCTTTTCTGTCTGTGTTGTTGTATTTTCTTTTTCCCTCTAATGGAAAGCTGCTCTGAACTTTCAGCCAAGATGGGGATAATAAATACCTCCAAATGATCATTCTTTTCTTAGGTGTAGGTGGGAGCTCAGTGTATCAGCACACAGTGTCTGCTAATAATTTTATGCTGTGTGTACTGTAATCAAACAAACAAAAAAAAAAGGTGGGATAATAATCTTCAGTGTAGTTTGTGGGATCAGTCCTAAAGCCTGGAAAAATAAGTGTATTTGCACACCTCATAGTACTGATTTGATTATTCTGTTAAATCAGAGCTGCTAACCTTGTGCTGCACCTGCACACTTGGACCCAGGATTACCATCAGAAGAAATGGGAAACTTTAAATCCTTAAAGCTAGATATAAGGCTGGTTTTAAACAACTGACACTCTCTAATACTACTTAAAATTATACAGGAACATCTCCGCATTGACTTAAAAAATAATGCAAGCCCAAGGAATACTGGTTCAATACTGGCTTATTCTTGCCATAACACATAGTTGGAAATACAGTGTATCTATCATTCCATACAAATAGATGGGTTGTAGCATTTTGCTGTGGTATTTGGGTTTCAGCTGGGATAGAGTCAACTTCTCAGTAGCTGTTACAGGGCTGTGTTTTGGATTTGGAATGAGAATGGTGTTGATGGCATTTTCTACTAACCTGCACTTATTTTGAGTCAAGGAATTTTTTTTTTTTTTTTTTTTTTTTTTTGGTGTCTCATGCTGTGCCAGTGAGGAGGTGTGCGAAAGAAACTGTGAGGGAGCATAGCTAGGAAAGGTGACCTAAGCTGATCAAAGGGATATTCCATTCCACAGAAAGTCATGAACAGTATATAAACCAAGGGGAGTTGCCTGAAGGGTGGCTGATCTGGGCTCAGGAGGGGGGGTCTGGTTAGTGGGTGGTGAAAGATTGCATTGTGCATTTCTTGCCGTCTCAACATACAAGTATTACTTTAAATTTCCTCTCCATTCCACCAGGGTGAGGGAGAGAGGGAGTGAATGGCTGCATGGTGCTTCTTTTTCACTAGGGCTTCAAACTGCAACATATAGGTAAAGGAAATGACATCAGAAGAAACCTTCTTGCAGATACTTACGGTCTATGATTTTGCCTAGTGAATGTGATGATTTAAAATTGTATCATGGTTTGAATTTTAAAAAAATCTATCCTAAAATCATAAATACTAAGGATTCTTTACATCTCTCACAACTTTTGCACTTTCTTTCCTGTTAAAGACGTATTTCTCCCTGTCCTGTTTATTTGAGCAAAATGCAACTGTCTTCATGGCACTGTGGTCTCAGTTTCCTCCTAATGTTCTTCAAGTCTTTCCTTTGCCTTCACAGGACTGCCAAAGCAGCACCTATGTTTGCAAAAACTGGATGTTTTGGGAGTTGTGCTGTAACTGCACTACTCTCCAGTAGCAGTGCTAGTATATTGTCCTAAGTCTCCAAAATGGGACGGATGCAATTCCACATTTCGTATTCTAATTCTGCACTCTCATTTTGCACTCCAAGCTCAGTTGCACCATTCTGATAAATGTACCAAATTTTCAACACACTTCCATTTTAGCTCATATATAAAACTTTAGCATTAGAATAACCTTAACATACTTTTGTCTCCAGAAATGGCAAAAGGAAAGCAGTTAATTCATAGAAGATACATTTTCCCAGAACATATACAGTAATTTCACGACCATAAGGCGCACCGGACTATAAGGCGCACCCGCCGACAGCCAGCAAAATTCGCAACATGTAGGTCAGATAAGGCACACCGGACTATAAGGCGCACCTTCTTTTGCAGCGAGGCTCCACCCCCAGCTCCCCTGCATGGTTGCTGGCCGAACCCCCGCCTCAACCCAGCAGCCATTGGCCCCTGGGCCAGCCTGTGCACGTCTGCCGCCGCTCCGTGAGGCGTCCCCGGGACCAGGGCATGGCCTCCGCAGCTCCGTGCGGCGTCCGCAGAGACCGGGCATGGCCGCTGCTGCTCCGTGCGGTGTCCGCGGGGACGGGGCATGCCCGCTGCTTCTCCGTGCGGTGTCCTGGGGACGGGGCATGGCTGCCGCCGCTCCGTGTGGTGTCCCGGGGACGGGGCATGCCCACTGCCGCTCTGTGCGGCATCCGCGGGGCTGGGACATGGCCGCCGCCGCTCCGTGTGGTGTCCCGGGGACGGGGCATGGCTGCCGCCGCTCCATGGGGCATCACGGGGACCGGGACATGGTTGCCGCCGCTCCGTGCAGCGTCCACGGGGCCCCGCTGCTCCAGGAGTTCCCTGGCGCTCCGGGTGTCACGCGTCCCCCCGGCACACCAGGAACCGCATGCTGCCGGTGCGCTCCGGGAGTCCCCTGGCACTTGGAGTGACCCGATGCTGGCAAGCTCGCCCCGTGAC
>PYHW01010375.1:5757802-5769276 GCA_013186435.1 Turdus rufiventris | reverse complement strand
CGCGGCAGCCACCCTGATTCCAGTGGCTTCCCCCCTCCCCCCGCACCGGGGTTGCCCCGATGCCGCGCGGGGCCCGCCCCGATGCCGCGCCGGGGCCACCCCGATGCCGGTGGCTTTCCCTGCCCCCGCATGGGGCGTGCCCCGATTCCGGAGGCTTTCCTTCCCCCCTACACGGGGTGACTGCCCTGATGCCGCGCCGGGGACGCCCCGATGCTGCACGGGGCCCACCCCGATGCCGGTGGCTTTCCCTCCCCCCGCGCGGGGGACGCCCCAATGCTGGCAGGCCCGCCCCGTGGAGCCCTTCTCCCCTCACATCCCGACGTTGCTGCGGGGCCACTCCCTCCTCCCAACCCGGCACAGCCCCGCTGCCACTCCCCCTCGCAGCCCGGCCCTGCTGTGGGGCCACTCCCCATCGCGGCTCGCACTTCCGGGTTGGTAACTTTTGCCACTTTGTCCCTCAGATAAGGCGCACCGGACTATAAGGCGCACTTCCGGGTTCGAGGGAAAATTTTAGTCAAAAGGGTGCGCCTTATAGTCGTGAAATTACTGTACTTCATATATAGCCTCACTAAAAGGGATGTGACAATGAAAAATACCAACAACAGGATACTATTGGCCATAAAGAGCAATAAGATGAGAGGGTTGTATCTATTTTCTTTTCCTTTTATTCTTTCCAAACAGCAGACTCATTACCTGCTTTCACTGTCTTGGAATTCTTTTAAATTCTTTAAAACCATGGAAAAGAATTGTCATCTTTTTTTCCATGTCTGATAATTCGGTGGCAGCATTATCAGCACCTGGTATTTTGTTGTTCCTGAGCTCCTGATTGCCTCTTGAATCACTTCAAAATTTAATCCTTCCACAGATAGCTCATGTGTCTGGGAGACAGCTTTTTATTCACTATTAAACATCTCCCTGTAGTGGACACATAAAAGTACTTTTCCTTGTTCTTCTGTAATTGAGTTTTTTATAATGAAAAGGATTCCTTATTGGTTCTTTATCAGACATAGATGTGGTTAATATCCTCTGTTCCATGCATCGATACCCTTATAAAATGTGTTTATTTAATTCATCTTCCTAACCTAATTTCATCTTTTTCCCTGAGCCATGGAAGTATTGCCTTTCCCCTTGTACTGCTCACCTCACGAGTTTCCCTCTGGCTTTAGAGCTGTTCTCTTCCAGAGTTCAATTCCGATTCTGAAGGCTACAACGTTGCTATATATCAATCTCAGCTGCTTTCATGCAATCTTTATCAATCCATTCTTTTTCCATTATTTCTGAATTTGTTCCTACTATCTGTTCTAATGTTTTCTTTGTCATCTCCTTGCAGGGGTCCCACCTGGTATCAGTTTTCTCATAAACATCCCAAAATTTATGGAAGACTCCAGACATTTTTAACTTCTGACCAATATTCCTGCCCTTATTCTGGATTCTCCAAAGAGCTTGCATTTTCTTCTGTGTCTCATCTGCTTTGTTTCATTTTGCTCAGTTCTTCGTTGGAGTCAATCATTTTCCTGCAGCCAGCTCCCCCTCTCTTCCTGCTGTGTCTTTAACATTCTCATCTGGACCCCACAAATCTTCCTTCCCTTCATTAAGGTACCAATCATCCAGGAAAACACTGGCAATTTAAATAAACTTGTCTTTAGTTCTTCAGAGAACCAATCTTGTATTTTATGATCAGTGAGCTTCATCAGAATGACACCAGTGTTTCCTGGTGCCTTCCCTTAAACCACAAGCAGGAGTGCAGAGAGAGCAGCAAACCCAGCTGCTGCTGCCAGCACAGTGCTTACCAGTCATCCAGGTCCCATCTCATTCTCTGCAATTACCCCTCCATTCCAAAAATGTGCCAAACTCCCAACTTCAAGAGGTTTGTTTCCTAGTACTATTTGTTATTTCACAGATGAGATAATCACAGCTAATAGGTTCCTGGTTTATGTAAAGTCAAAATGCTGGATGTTCATATTCTCCTGTATTATTTCCTCAGCTCAGATTATTCAGCACAAAAAAAAAAAAAAAGAAAAAAAGAAAAAAAAAAAGAAATAAAGTGGGTATACGAAGCTGCCGGTATTTTTTCCATTTAGATTTTCCTGGTGAAGGGACCAACAATGTGCACAACAGCAAATTTGCAGGAACAATTTCCTTAGGCTAATCATTATTCTTCAGTATATCTGACCTGGAAAACTTTGGGCATACTTGCAGAAATCCAAAATATAGGGAAGAGTTACTGGTAAACAAATGCCTAAAGGCTGTTTTAAACATTGACTAGTACATGCTTTTGCACAATACTTTGTCCTATTTACTAACTAAAGAATTAATTCACTCAGCAACTTAATATACTAAAATTCTAAATATACAAAAGTCATCAAAATTTAAATAGAAAAACAAGATAGCTGAAAGAGGAAGGACAAGCAAATTTAAAGCAAATAATATAGAATAACCTCACATTGATTAATTTTGAATAAACTAAACTGCATCACTTTGAACCTTATTTAAAGTCAGACTAAGTGACATGGCTAAATCACATTGACTGAAAGAATTGTGCCCACTTATAAAGCTGAATTTGGATCTTGAAGTTAATGGAAGTATCCATATTGAGTTTATTAAAAATTATGTTTAACACAAACAAGATGAGGATCTGCACACTTGCACACAGTGGGGCTTTGGAGGAAGCCTTCCAAGGAAGGTGAGATCCATGTGCCACAGCAGAGGGGATTGTGATCTCTGTACCTAAGACCTTGTGGTCTTTGACCACTGTGGGTTGATCCTTCTCATTCCTTCACAGCTCACACAGCACAAAGGAAACACCTGCCTCGTTTTGTGTCCTAACAGAGGTCTGGATGGGGAGAGATGCTCAATGGTGTCTTAGCGCCATTCCAACCTCTCTAAATGTGTAAGATACAATGGTTAATAGACAAGAAAACAAAAGCTTACACTTATAATCTATACAACAAAAAAAGACTAAAAGCCAGATTCCGACCAAAGAATATCACAGGATGAGGCATTCATATGTCAAGGCATGAGGGCAGCAAAAATCATCTTTTGTATTATAGTATTCTGGTCCCCATTGCCCTTGAAACCACCTTTTTGTGCTTTCACCTTTCTGTGCTTTCACCTTTCTGTGCTCACACCTTTCTGTGCTGTCTCCTTTCCGTGCTGTCACCTTTCTGTGCTCACACCTTTCTGTGCTGTCACCTTTCTGTGCTCACACCTTTCTGTGCTCACACCTTTCTGTGCTGACACCTGGTGGGGGCAGCTGGTTCTTCCAGCCAACAGCTTGTGTCCAGCAGGAGGAAAAGTGACAAGGGGAAAAAAGCCCTGCAACATTTCCAAACACCCCTTCTTTGACCCTGGAAGATCCCTCTTATTTTTCTAACTAGAACCCACCGTACTACTCAGAGGGAAGATTGCTTAGAAGAGGGATATACCCTCTAAAAACCAGTTTGTGGAGTAGTTGAGCCTCTTTCTTTGCAGAAGACTTTTTCAGGGATTTAAGAATTAAGTATCGTGTATATTCCCAAGGATATCCTGGGAATGCTGTTTGATTTTGAATAGTTGGTAAGGTAGAATTATTCAATTATCTTATTCTAGTCTGCTTTCAGGGTGATGCTCCAAGTTTAGGACTGGAAACTTTGTATTCAGGAAATGAAAAAATTATGAAGTGTCTTTTTTTTCCTCTCCTCGTGAAATAATCTGAAACTGGGAAGCAGATTTTGAGAATTTGTGCTAATGCAGCTATTTGAAGGGACTGTACAAAGAGGCTGAGTGCTGAAAATCCGCCTCTCCCAGAGCAGAGACTCTCAGCCTCAGAGAAACCTCTACATATTTATCTCATTTTACACTACCTTGAGGAAGTCACAGGAAAAAAGAAAACAACAGAAGCATCCATGACTTTATTTATTTCTAGTAAAGCTTATATTTTGCTATGTATCATTCTTACCCATACACAGGCCTTAAGGAGTTAACACTTTCCTTAAGGCAGCATTAATGAAAAATAAAAGAGCAAAAGATTAAAAAATATATCTTAAAAATACTTTTCTCTAAAGATGGTGATTCCTGAAAACATTGCCTACAAGATTTGGGAAATACTCACTTTGTGTTAGGTACCACTAGGTTCCTAACTCATATAAAGTCATGCTTAGGAAATATTCTTTCTAATGAAAATTAATAAACACCATGCCAAGACCTGTTTTTCTCTTTTCTATAGACAGACAGAAACCTTTATTTCTGGTGGCAGAATACATGATTTTCAATAATGTATTGAAAGATCAGAAGGAAATAAGGCAAATATTTTAATGGATGTCTCTAAATTTGCTTCCAGTTTTGTGTTTAGCTTTCCAGTCTTGAGACTTTAGGATCCTAAAATAGAAACACATTTGTAAAAATATGGTCTTTTTTGTTAATTAAAATAATACTGCAGTATTAGAAAATGAGAATTTTTGTGGTTTTCTATCCATTTGAATTAGGAAAAAAATAAATATTATGGTAATGTTGGTTTATTTCAGGCAATGGGCAGAAAAAGTGATCTATTCTTACAGCAGCTTGGATAAAGTCCAGAATGCCTGATTTCCAGCTCACTGTAACAACACTCCAAAAGGCCAGCTGATTTTGATAAACACACTGCTATCTTAATATTTATTTTCCATATAGCCTCACCCACAGCTCTTCCAACATCAGAATTATCTCAATGAACCAGAAACTTCTTGTTTTGGTGCACAGACATTAAACAATTCACATTGTTCAATTTCTAACAGCGTCTTTCCTGTTGAGCCAAGCCTGAAGATAACCCCATACATTAAACTTCAGGCTAAAACACTGTGTGTCAATGCAGCCAGCTCCAAGGAGGTTGTGGACGCCCTTGTGCTTAGGTGATAACAAATCCAAGTGTGGTCCAAGGTAGCTGCTGGCAGAGGCAAACCTCTCATTCTGCTCCTCAGCTACTTCCCCTCCAGCTGTTTGTTGTCTCTGTTTTCCATTCAGACTCCAGCCTCTCCCTTGCAGCGTCCCTCCTTCAGCCCCTCTTTGCCCATTGCCAGGAAGAAGGAACCCCAGTCCCAGGAAGGGTCTCTAGGTGCTGCTGTAACACCAATAATAATAAATGCTGCTGCAACTATTTTTCCAGATATTAAACCCATACCAGGACTACCTGGTGCCTGTGGCTCCTCGGAAGGAGATGGAGAGAAATGTCACATTTTCTGTTGGCTGTGGTTCTGACACTGCAGGGCTGGTATCCAACCCGTGCTGTATCCCACCAGTGTGACCAGCTTCCCTCACCTGTACTGGGGCACGAGGACAATCTGCCTGCCCAGACCCTGCAGCCCATGCTTCAGGACATTAATTCTTTGACCAAACAAAAGCATGGCATGTATATGTCCCTTTTAGACTAGTGTGTGAGGAATTTTGTCCGAAATATGGCCTCTCCTTGAACCTATTTCCATTTGTCTGAAACTGTCAGTCTCTCTTGAACTTGCTATTAGAGGAGAAAAAAGGGAAAGGTTATTTCCATTAGCTTGCCACACATTTGTGTCCTTAGCAGTGTCAGCAAGGGTGATCAGTAGTGACCTTTCAAGAGCAGAATGTGATACACAAACTAACCATTAATCCCAACAAGAGGAGGTCACCCAAATGCCTCCAGTGCTGATTCTAGCTTTGCTTATAATATACATATCCAGCATCAGTTAGCTAGTTAGCACTAGTCTAGCACTAGTTATCTCTAGCACAGTCCACATTACAATTGTAAAATTGTTAATATAGCTCAGCTCTGTTGCAAGGCATTCCCTCACAAGACTTTGGGGTTAAAGCAGCTGCAAATTTGTCTAGCTTCCCTACGACATTTTTTTTAAACTTTTGATGTTCCACACATTGTGGAACTGGAGAAACAAAAGCAACAGATAGCCAAATACAGAGAGAGAAAGATACAGTGTGACCCTAACTGGAAAGTGAAAAGAAGATATTTGGTTGCCAGTTATGCCTTTCCTTCTCTACCTTATTTTGGTTTACTGGAGTTAAACCATTTTCACTGTTTTTGTAGAAGTATTTTGAGAATGATGGAGTGAAATAGCAGATACATCTGTGTATTTATTAGTACAGTAATTGCTGTTATTACTGCTATTGTTACCTACAGTAAAAAACCCCAACATTTTGTTTTCTTATCTGTCAGGTGCTGATGACGCCCTCTGGTAGACTTATTATGATACTGATAAAATGCAACCTTCTGACCCCACTCTGCTTTGATGACTGGCCATTTGGTCCCTCCAAATAGCATTGTTCAAAATTATATCAAATGACTGTTGGTGTTTTATACTGTTAATCTAAGGAGACATTTGGAAACAAATAACCACAATACCTCAAAGTGATTATGGCTACTGCATACACATAGTAACAGCCAGGATGAGTTCCACTCCTATAATATGGATGTTCTTGTTCATATCATTAAAATTAAATCAGATGATGGAGATTTTAGATTCATAGAGGAAATAAAATCACTGTCATGCAAGAAGTGCCAGTGAAAATCAGTGATAACTAGAGGTACTTACTGCTTCTCCATGTTTAGGGCAGACTGCAGAGGTGTTGATATGCTTATGAGAGCAGTGAATTTATAAAAACACCTCTGAAGTCAAAAGTCACCATACAAATTTTTATAGCTGGGCACAAAATAATAAAGAATTAGAAGGTTTTAAAAAACCCAAACAACTACAAAGCAACAGATGAGTGAACAAACAAGTTAAAAAGGGAGAAAAAAAGGCCACCCAAAACAAGAGGTATGTTATTGAGCAGCGAAGCAAGCATTTTGCTTTTAAACTATTTTGTCCTAATATAAAAAACTAGGGGTGATACAGCCACTAAAAAACTATTTTTACAGTCTAGTTTTCAGTGCAATTTTAAGTGTTAAAAACGAAAGTGAAAACCAGAAGATTTAAGGAAAATTTGTAGCTGGGTTCAATTTTGGAGGATTCTTAAGAGCAAGAAAATTGACCTACTGGAGCAATTTAGTGTTCAGTGTGTTTTCATACCTCATTTCTGGAAGGACTAGTTACATTCTGAGGGGAAGTACAAGAACACTCATGTAAATAATTACCAAATCATCTGCCCACATATTTTTTGCCAGCTCCTCTACCCTCTCCTACATTCACCTGCTCAGAGAAACAGCATGATATTCACTGCATTTCCAAAATTTTAAAAGTTTTATGATACCAAAAATCCAATGGTTTCTAGAATATCAAGTCCAGTCTGAATTGTGTTTAGTTCTTGCTTTTGTCAGTACTTTGCAACAGTGAGTGATAGTGGTTTAAAAAGCATTAAAACCATTTCCACATGTGTGGATTTTATATATTCAGCCTTGCTTGAATGATCCCTCAGTCTTGTGTTGAATAAGGCAGGAGAAAACCTTTCCTTTGCCCTCTCTGCCAGACATGGAGGTGTTGAGTGCTGGGATGTTTTTAGCTCTGTCTGTGCAGCCCAGGCTCTGGCTGCCCTGAATCCTGCTTTGCCCATTGGTAAAGGATGTTCTCTGCTGGGCACTGGCCATGCATTCTCAGTAGAAAGACTGGTGGGTAAGAGTGCCAACCTGGTGCCCATGGTGGGCCCATGCTGCCTCTTCTGACACACCTTTGGATTCAGCAATCTCTTGTTCTCGCCCATGGGGAGTAATTCCAGTGGAAGTACCCATGTGCTCAGTTGTAAACCACAGCACATCAACAATTAACACCTCCTGACCTGGAAGCTACTTTTTTTCTCTGACCTCTTTCATGAAAGCATTCTATTTTCTGCTAGGAGGTTCATTAGTTCTTACTGCCTCCTTGGCTTTCAATGAAGTTATAATCCTGTAAAGGGTTAAATTCTCAATGGTTGCAAGGAAGTGTACAAGGAACCAGCCAAGTGCTCTGGGGAGAAAGTGGGAAATAAATGCAAATTATTGTGTTAGCATGACAAACCATTATAGTCCTAGTTTTAGTAACAATTCATGTTTTATTCTCTGCAACTGAAGACGACACTGCTGTTTCTCATTTTTAATTAATAGAAGTAAATATAATCAGAATATTTATTCTCTCCATGCATAGTTCTGATTATAAATAGCTACAGAAGAAAAGGCAACAAACCCTGTTCAACCCTGTCTGTGAATCCAAAAAGTGTGTTCATTTACAAGTGTCCATTCCTCTCATCTGTCACTCCAAGGTAGACATGAACTGCTGGTATTTACTTAACTCACTGACCCTGGAGAAGTGCCCAAAAATTTGTAGAAGTCCCTTTCTTCGCTGATACCAAATGCTATCGTCAGTCCCAAAACTGGCTATTAATTATAGTGATCAGAGAAGGGACAAACTCCAAAGACCTGTGCAGGACCTGCTGTGCCCAAAGTGTTGGTTTTGCAATCACACCTACATTTGGAAGCTGCAATAACCTACTCTACAATAATTTATATTTTGGAAGGGGAAAGTCGTAAGAGGTGTTATCCTGAGGTGCATGCCATTCTCAGAGCTGTACTTATTCATGAAGCACCTCAACGGCCTTTGAACGCTCTTTCTTTGGCCTTTACATCTGTTCCCAAAACGAGTGTGCAGCATAATTAAATTCAGCCTTGGCACAGGCACGGAAGTTGATCAGAATGAATAGCAAAACCTTCTGTATAGTGAGCCAGATAACTTCAGCCCCTCATCTGTTCATGGTAGAGGAGCCCATTTATTTGTATTTCTTTCCCAATGATTTTACTGGCATGTTAAATTCTTCATCATTTAAGCTAAGTTTTAGTAGAATATTGTAGTGTCATATGCCTGAAGGAGCATCAGGAAGCTGAATTGGTCATTCATGGATTTTAATCCTTGGTTTTCCTTACTGATTTAATTTTAATTAATTGTGAATTGTTTAGAACTCTGTTAAGAGTCAGTGTGGCAGAGAAGGGAAGAGAAGCAGAGACCCAGCTCTGGAAGGGCAGAGAAAGAACAAAGCAGATCAAGAGCTGACACCTTAGATCTGCAGAGGCTGCACTTCAAATTAGTTGAAGGTGCAGACCATGTACAGTAATTTCACGATTACAAGCCGCACCTGATTGTAAGCTGCACATCAGGGTGTCGGCAACGTTTCATTCTTTGTCCATATATAAGCCACACCAGATTATAAGACTCGCTTTCGTTCGCAGCAAGGATCTACGTGCAACTTTCACAAAGTTGCCAGTTAGTAACAGAATCACATGATCGTGGCTCAGCTCAGCTCAGGGCCGTGCGGGCTCTGCTTGGCGCTGCCCCACTGCCGGGGCCAGGCGGGTTCCAACTTGGCTCGGGGCTGCTGCAGGCTCGCACTTCCGGGTTGGGAAATTTCTGAACTTCGTCCATATTGGCTGTTTCAGAGTATAAACCGCACTTCCAGGTTTGGACCAAAATTTTAGTCAATAGGGTGTGCCTTATACTCGTGAAATTACTGTACTTAGAGAAGAATCTGTCTGAAGGCTGACCTGTCCTCTTTGGGCTATGTTGATGAAGGCAGTGGGTTTTTTTTCCTGTTTGGGTCATTTTAGCAAATTAACTGAGGCTTTGAAGTTCTGTCTTTTCCCCGTTTATCAACATGTTTCCTAGTCAATAGGAATCACTCAGCTCAGTTATAATCTCAGCTACATCTGCATGTCCCAGCAGATTCTAGCTAATATATAAGCCCCAGCACCTTTCCCATATCAGTGATTTTTATGAGTAGGGGGGATGCTACAGCTGAAGAGAGGCAGAGGAGCAGCTGGAGCAGCATCAGTCTCTGCAGCCTTGGAGGAGCTGCTGCAGCCATGGAGAGGCTTTTCCTTGATGCCTGCAGTGCTGAGAGCCTTTAGAGAAGCACTGAGTGCGAAATGGGATTTTCTTGTGTCCCAGGGAGGAAAAAGGTTTTTCTGTGAGAGCCAATGAGTGCAGAAACACTCTTAACAACACTCATAACAGAAATGCTGTTTCATGACACCACTTCCCACAGAAAACACTACTTGCTTATTCACTATCGCACTCAACCCTTGCTACATGATATATTTGGCACCTTTTATGATTTATCCACCTCTGCAACTCCTCTATTGGTCCCCCTTGACTAAAGAGATACAGGTAGTAGAGGGTAATAACAGCACACTGAACAATGGATATTAATCTCTTATATACTAGGAAAAGCATTTTTCTTAACAAGGTGTGGAAAAAGAGACAGTGAGGCTCCATCTCTTTACCTAAGGAAACAGAGAGTAAATTGAATCTAGGGAAAGAGGAGCTGGAAAGTGATGAAGGGAGCCATAAACCAAACGTGTACCTTTTGTGGATGAAAACATTACAAAACCTGTAGCTTTATTAAGATTTCTCCAAGGCCTATGCTATAAGGAAAAAAAATTGGTTTAATGGCATTTTTTGACATAGCATCTTGAAAGGACCATGGTAGCGATGGGATGCCCCAGTTGCCATGCACAGTATAGGTTTCGATGGATGGGTTTCCAGAGGCAAACTCCAGCACTGGTATTCAACTCATGATGGGGAAAATTTCAGGGGCTCTTCCCCCCACCCCAGCCCCTCTTCTGCTGTAGGATTTTACATAAGAGGAGATGACCAAGACTTTGTGGCTTTTTCTGTGGTGGTATGAACATCCTTGACAAAAGGAAGTGGTTGGTTTGTCTAGACAAAGCTCAGGGGATAGAACATATAAAAGACTCAGGCTTTTAACCCATTGTGAAAGTGGTGCCCAGCATCAAGTTTAGCATTTTTATTAGAGCAAAGGCTGGAAACATTTGACTCTTTGTTCACTTGATATGGCAAAGATTTCTGTAATTCCTGCAGTAATACTTTACGAAGTGGTCATTTGCATCAGCAAAGATTTTGTGGTCATAGTTCTCTGATTATTCTGTTTTTTCATGATTACTACAACAGAAGGATTCAAACACAGATTCTGTGCATTTAACTCTTTCCTTTCTGTGCTCTGCATCTTTCAGCATCATGCACATTTGAGGAGATTCCTTCACAATGCTATACCACTGTACCCTTTCCAAGACTGCTGATACAGGAGCAGCATCATCTCTCTTTAAATTTCTATTTATTGTGGACAGTACCAAAGTCTTGGCTGTATATTTCAAAGGATTTTCTGTTCTAAAATATATATTATCTATGTGTGTATATATATTTACATTTCCATTGTTACTAATTACTATTGATAAAATATCTGTTTTTATAAGAAAATGAGGGATTTTTCCTGCCTTTTTGAATTCTAGAGATGTTTCCTCACATTAACATATGTAAAAAAGCTGAAAGATCCACAAGGTCATTTAAAAAATAACTTCCTAAACATTATTCAGAGAACTAGCATAGAAATTCTTCTTATTAAAAGAATCCCTAATCTTCTATAGTCTTCTTTAGTGTTTCCGTGCTTTTATGACAAAGCAAGGCCAATATCACAATACTTCTAAGTTATTAAAACTGAGAATAAATTGTGCTTCAGGGAACTTTATTTGGAAAAAAGGAAAATATTTTTATCAG
>PYHW01010375.1:5727510-5752907 GCA_013186435.1 Turdus rufiventris | reverse complement strand
ATACCTCCAAGGTTCAGTGAGATGCAAACAGACACCTCATTTTAAAATTCACTATTTTGATTTTGAAACTTGATGAAGTTTTTTTGGGGTTTTTTTGTTTGTTTGTTTGTTTTGGTTGCTGTTGTTGTTGTGTTTTTTTTGGTTTTTTGTTTTTTGTTTGGGTTTTTTTGTTGTTGTTGTTGGGTTTTTTGTTTTTTTTTTTTGTTTTGTTTTTTTGTTTGTTTTGTTTTGTTTTGTTTTTTGTTTTTTTTTTCTCAAGTCACACTTTTATCCATCTGTAAGCCAGTAAAGACTTCAACTTGCCATCTGGATAAAACTAGAGTTTATAAAGCTACAATAGCCAGGAAAGAATTTACTTTAGTGGCACGTTTCTTTCTGGTCTGTGTCAGGGTATGCTTTGTGGCAACAGTTGAAAGGTAAATATTCAGTACGACCATTTCAAACTTTTTTTTTTTTTTAATTATTCACTTTACTGTGGTTGAAAGTTACTTTCCTTCATACATATTCCTGCACACATATCTTTGTGGTATGAAAATTTTGCTGTACATCAGAATTGTAAGCAATGCCCAAGACTCAGTTGGCATCTAACACTGAGTGTTAAGATCTACAGTCTAGTGCAGAGGCAATGCAGACACACAGAAACTATTGCCTAAAGGTAATCACATAAAAAAGAACGGATTTCCACCTTTCCAGTTTAAAGCAGTTATCCCTTTTCCTTTTAAATATTTTCAGCTTTCTCTAAGGTCTATGACAATACTGTATTCACAGACATCCTTTTTCTTCTTCTAAATATCAGGATGCTTATTCTAAGAGGCTTGCAGCTGGCGACTGTAATGTGCATAAGATAATTTCTTATGCCAAAACAAAATATATTTAGCTGGACAAATAGCAGCAGCAACCACTTCAGTAAATACATTATAGGCTTATACACAAGTTTACACAAATTATTTATTCTACCAAATAAAAACACCTGGGTTGCATTCATGATGAAAAGCACTGTGGCAATGAAGCTTTCACTGGGACAGTCTGCTTATCTTACACAGCTATTAAAAATCCTGGGACATTATGTTTTGACACCTCCCTGCCTTGACAAAATATGGCAGGTTCCCATCTACCTGTTTTCCTTCCAGGAAAGTTCTGAAAAAGCTAAATTATAGGCTTTTGTAGCTGCATTAAGAATGCTAAATTATCCAGTATCAATTGCCAGTAAAACAAAATAGAGATACATGCAAGGCTTTCAGACACTTCAGACTGTGGGCAGGTGGAAAGGGTTTACCTCAGTGCTATGGACCTCATGACTTTGCCAGCCAGCCCTCACCAGATAGGAAGCTCACAGGTTTTCAGCATTTTTCTTTGACTTTCTGATCATCTGATACTGTTGCCAATGCTGGAGAAGTGGCATTTTAAATTCATAAATTAAACCAGAAAAAAACCCTGTCCAAGATGTAAATTTTTTTACCTTCTGTTTTTCATCTCTAGATAACTTCCTGGGGCAGGAGCATAGTGTTTCAATGCTGTTGTCTGTACTCAGGTACTACATGATTGAACTACGTAAAAACTGGAGTAGTAGAGAGTTCATGCTGTGTTAACAGAGAACTGCCCTGCTACCTGCAGCCAGGAAATGATTCCATGAGCAGCAAGTGAGGTATGATGGTGGGGAGGGAAGGAGAAGATTAGAAAGGAGACATCCGAGAAAGAAGAAAGATGCAAAACAGTTTTTACTGTTTATTCCAGATTTAAATATTTGATGTTTTCATTACTTCCTGAATGTAGTTTTTCCTTGTATCTCTGCCATTATTCAAGTGAAGGATATTTCTTGCAGTAACAGATAAGTACTTACTAGAGGGAAAAAAGATATCTGATGAAGATGATCTAATTGCAGCTTTCCAGTACCTTAAAGGACCCTACAAGAAAGATGGAGAGAGGCTACTTATACAAGAATAGATAGTGACAGGGCAAGGGGAAATAGCTTAAAACTGAAAGAGAGTAGGTTTACATTAGATTTGTGGAAGTAATGCTTTACTGTGAGGGTGGTGAGGCACCAGAACAGGTTGCCCAAAGAAGCTGTGGATGTCCCATTCCTGGAAGCATTCAAGGCCAGGTTGGATGGGGCTTTGAACAGCCTGGTCTAGTGAAAGTTGTCCCTGCAAATGGACAGGGGCTGGAATTAGATTATCGGTAAGGTCCCTTCCAACCTGGCCATTCTGTGGCTTCCTCTCCCCAGGCTGAAACAAGTTGGACTGATAACACATTTATAGTCAGCAGGAAAATTAGCACCCCCCCAGAAGAGTGTTGAAGGGGGTCTGGAAGAAGAGGAAGGGTGACTGGACAGAGTACTATTCACTGAGACAACTGCAGGGCTTTGCCATGGGATCTGGGTTTTCATCCAGGACAGGGAAGTCAATTCTGCAAGGGGGACGATGTTGCCCGTAAAGCTGATGCTGCTGTATCCACTGTGCCACCCCTTTGCTTCATCAGCACAAGTGTCCTGCATTTCTTAACTGTTCTGAGAGTGGAATTCATGTAACAACTATTCCTCTATATAGTCAGCATACTTGCTTTGTGTTCCTTTGTAATGCTGACAGCTGTAAACTGAACATCTGTTGTTATTCTTGGCACATTTCCTCTTCTTCCTTCTAGAACTCACTATTCCAGAATTCAGAGGCTCTAACTGTCCCTGGTTGGCTTGGTTTTTATTGTGTTTGACCAGAATTTTTTAGAAAATCACAAAAAATAATTTGAGTGAAAATGATCTTGTTCTGGTAGAGTTCATGGTTGTAAGAGAAAGGACTGAATCTGAGAAGATGGTGATTATTTGCACTGGGCTTCAAAAGGGCCAATGTAGCAGGCTGCAAGGTGCTCAAGGAGAAGAATCCCAAAGGACAAAAATATTTCAGGAGAAATGTTAATTCCTATATGAAGCAATATCAAGGACACAACATAATTCTGTCCTCCTGTGGAATGAAATCAGGAAAATGCCATAGTGGGAAATTGATAGGGCCTGGATAAGGTATACCTAGAAAACCAGAAAATCCAATAGAAAATTAAATAATGTGCTACATTTTTATCCATATGTCTTTTATGAGAAAAGGGGAGAAAATGATCAGGATGAGGATTAAACTCCTTAGAACCTATTAGGTGTCACTTTCACAAAAATGTTAATACTTATTATTATTTAAACAATTGAGGAACGTTGAGGAGGAAAGTCCACACCAGGAGAGGGAAAAGTGCAGATCAAAGACTGTTTAGATGAACAGGATATATTCAGACTGAAAGCACAAGATTAACAAATCCTTGATTTCTTACAGAACTGGCCAAACTGTATATGCTTGAGTAATTACGATTTTTAACCCCAAAAAACGCATTTACCAAAAAATATTGAAGTCTCAGAACACTGGAGAAGAAAAAATACTATAAAGAGGACAACCTTTTTTAAAAGTGGAAGGAGCTGTGATCTAGAGAATTACACCTTAGGCAGCTTAGTTTTAACACCCCTAAGACTAGAAGAAATTACATTTAAATAGCCATAGATATTACTTGAAATTTGGAAAATATATAAACCTAAAAGGAGAACAATACAATAATTTGGTATAGAAATAGATATCCAAATTAGGACATTACTGAACAATATGAAAAGATGGAAACTACACAGTCTATGGGGGTAGTGCAAGACAAAAATTCAGTTTAAGTAGAAGCGGAGAAGACACGTTAGATTTTAGAACAAACTTGCAAATGATAAATATGTTAGGGTAGTATCATTTGCAAAATAGGTTGTAGAATTTGCAGTTGCAAAGTCCCTGAAGAAGACAACCATCTGCCTTTTCCTGCATAAATTCTGCTTTCACACCTCCCAGCAGTGAACTCTGTTGTATGAGCAAGCTCCCACAGACTGCCCCTGCAGGGTCAACTTTAATGGGTTGCCTCAGCCTGTGGTTACTCAGTTTTGAAATGGGAATAAATGTTACACGGAGAATCTCTCTTAGATTTGAGTAGGCAATACTCAAACAGACCAACACCCATTGGGAGCCGGCTGGACAGAGGTGAGCCTGTGAGAGTTTCTGAATCTGCTCAGAGAAGTTACCCTTGTCTGTCCTACATCATAAATGGTCTGGCACCCCTATAACCCTGCTGTGCATGTCTTGAACTCAGGGAAAGTCCCAAGAGGGGTTTTTGCGCATCAGAACACCTCCTTTTAGGTCCTGAAACACTGCCATCAAAACATACAAGAAGTGTTGCACAGTTCATCTATACAGTTAGAAATTAGACTGACCTCAAGGTTAGGTGAATCAATATATCCTTTAGAAAACATTAAAGAGTTATGACTTCTTCTAGGTCAAATATTCCTACCATGTACCAAATATAGAGGGCAATGGGTTTACTTTGACTCAGTTAAAAAATCTCAGGTACCTGAGATGCAAGCAGAAAATAATAGTTAAGCCTTGTCAGCAGTTTTATATTTAATTGAGCACCTCCAAGGGACTCTAAAACTGTGCAAGAAGTGAGCAGCAGCATGAGACATTTAGTGATTAGGTTCATGACAGCCTTGGCTGTCTGGAGAATGTGCCATTTGTGCACATGAACAAAAGCTTTATTGAACCACCAGGCAAATTTTCATCTGGAAAATGGCCACGTTAAAATGGAGACTGGGAGGGAAGAGAGATCTCCCTACACAGCACATCTGACTGGAAATGACTGAGCCTCTGACTGCTCAGTAAACCACATCTTAAAATCTCTTTTATTAAAAAAGGGCTAAAACCCTCTTAAATAAGGACTTTTTGCTTCGTTTTTTTCTAGGCAGCTGTTCCAAAACCTCACTGATCCACACCACTTTTGAATTTCTATCCTAAACTGACAGTATTTTGCTATTGCATTTATTGTTTTTCTAGCAATGCCATTCAAGTTTTATGGTCAGGGAGGAGCCACATCCTGTCTCAAGCTTTGTTTTGCTCTGTATCTGAAGAAGGCAAGTATCCTTCCCTTTCAGAGCCATACACAGCATAATAATCCCTGTGGTAATGCTTGAAGGAGGTGGCTTGACAAAACAGGACTGATGCTGCAGTGTCACTGGACGGGGTAGAGTTATGATGGTACTTCTGGGAACATTCAGCTCTTCCTGGAGGATGTTAGGAGGTAATTAACACAACAAGAGTGAATTTAGGCTGTGGTTAGGGATAGGGTTAGGGTGTTCCCTGAGACGCTGGGATGAGGGGAGCCATCAGCAGTCCATGTGCTGACTTTTTGGAAGGAACTTAATTCGATATCCACATCCAGAGCAGGAGCTCTGTAATTCTCAGGCAAGATGCAGCATGGCTTCAGTTCAGTGTCTGGCCAGCATTATTAACAAATACAAATCAAGACAGAGAAAAAAATCACTCTTCTGCACTGCTTCTAATTCTGCTTCATATCCTTTCATGGCCAGGCAACAGCTGGGGAGAAGTCAGCAAAGAAGAAACACTGCATTTCCTTGACCTTTGGCCTTGTCCTGCAGATAGGGCTTTTCTGTGTCACACTGCCTGCATTGCTACAAGATCTAGGCAGTCCGTTGCTGCATGATTTTTTCATGAAATAATAAGGTCAGTCTTTCTATTACATCTAACTGATAACTCTGGTAAAACTCAGATGTTTTCATCTCTTGCCAGTAGCAATTTTTACATTTCTGAAACTTCAACATTTGGCTGCTAAAAATGCATTCCAAAATCTAGACACAGATACCCACATAAATACAGGCTTCAGCCACAGAGCCCTGACTTCAGAGGGCTGCAGCCAGCTGATGTCTGAGAAAACCAGACCGTTTTTCTTTGCAATGAGCTCTGCATAGAGCAGCCTGATTTCTCTGAATACTCTCCCAGCACATATAAGACCATTGCTAAAGCAGGGAAAATATTATTCAAAAGACACAGAATAAATGTTACGGATCCTGGATTTTTAAACCCTCTCTTCAAACCAAAACTTAACCTTTATCTTAAAAAACTGACTATGCGTATTGGACTAAGAGTGCCAAGCAATATTTTTCTTAGATTGTTTAAAGGGAGAGTTTTGATTTTGGTTTTCTTTTAGCCCTTGGGAAAGAATAACACTATATATATACATGGAAAGAAAAAGCACAGCAATTTTTGCAGAGAGCAAAAACATAGAAATCTTTGCAGAGCCATCATTTTTTCTCTTTAGGTATTTATTTTTGGTGATGTCTTATTTAGGTGATAGAAAACACAAATGGCGAACAACAGCAAACAGTGCAGAGACTGGCAGCTCTCTGCAGGAAATATGACAAGGTTTATGGAACCAGCTCTGGCTGCAAGTCACCAGATCCAGGATGGCAGGTCAGGAAGGCAGTCAAATTGGGCTCTTATCCTTTCTGTGTGCTCCCAGTTCCTTGTGAATGAGAGGAAAATACAATAATTCTGCAGTAATTGGTGAATAAAATTGAATTGAAATTACCATACTCTTATCTGTTGTGAGAAACTACAAAATATAGGGTTCTTTTTTCTTTTTTTCTTTATTTACCATTTTTCCATGTAGTAGTATGTATTCATCACTACAGAACTTATTCCACTAGGGAATATACATAACCATTTTCAAAAGCTGAAAAGGCAGAGGAGAGATCTGGGCTGACCTACCAGAATCATAGTATAATTTAGGTTGGAAAAGACCTTTAAGGCCATTAATTCCACTGTTAAACCAACACTGCCAGATCTACCACAAATCACAACATCTAATAATGCTCCCAAGAAAATATCCTTGAGATAAAATATCAAAAAAAAATTTCCTGTGGAATGCAGTTTGTAGACTGAGAGCTGAAGAGTGAGCTCTCACAGTTAAGTGCTGCAATATTCCAAGGAAATACTTGCATGTTTGGATGAATAAATGCAAGAATATTTCTGTATTTCCATCAGAAGGCTGCCTTGTTTGGATGCAGATACAGTCCAAGCTGGACCCTAGCCCACAGGACTGTTAATAGGCCAAGTACTGGATCCTGATGGGAAGCAAAATCTAGTATCATTCCATCCTTTAACAAATAAAGATGTTCAGGAAAAAGCTCTGTAAGTTAAATAAGTCAAACTTCTTCCTCAGCATGTCTGGTATCCCCTCCTGTCAGGAACAGTATGTTTTGTAGGCAATTGGCTGTTAAAGTGCACATCCTTGTGCATTATGTGCTTTGTCATTCTCAGGCTTAGCACAGTGGACACTGCCAACAGTAGCTTAATGCTGCTCTCGAGGTGAGTCTCCTCTCCATCTTTAACACAGAATACCTTCTTATCTAAAGACTATTTCTAAAGATTTGTACACTGGTGGTAGCATAGATGACAGCTCAAGAGGCTTTAATATTTTCAGATTCTGCTCCCTCAAGCCAGCTGCAGTGTAAAATACAAACTGGGCTAACTGTTTGATCCCTATTTGCATATCTGGCACTGTGGTCAAGGACTGTGGTTCCCAGAACAGCAGTGTTTTCAGGCTTTGTCCCAGAGCTGTTCAGCATCACTGAGTAGGTGGTGACACCACATTTATAACGTCCAATTAGAGTTAGCAATAAACAGTGAGACCCACACAAATGCCCCAGAAAAGCAAAACAGAATGACTTGCTTCTGAAGTCCAAGGAGTCCAGGAAGGGGATTCTATCCCTCTGCTTTCTCCTGATGAGACCCCACATGAAGTACTATGTCCAGCTCTGTGGTCATCACCACAGGAAACACATGGACCTGTTGGAGTAGGTCTGGAGGAGGATCACAAAAGTGGTCAGAGGGAAAGACTCAGAGAGCTAGAGTTGTTCAAACTGGAAAAGGGAAAGTTCTGGGGACACCTTACTGCAAGGGGGCTTATAAGAGAGACGGAGAAAGACTTTTTAAACAAGGCCAATTGCAATAACACAATGGGTAGTGGGTTTGAGCTGAAATATAGTAAATTTAGCCTAGCTCTAAGGAAGAAGATTTTCACAATGAGAGTGATGAGACACTGGAACATGTTGCCCAGGGAAGTTGTGGATGCCTCATACCTGGAAGCATTCAAGGTCAGGTTGATCTAGTTGTCCAGAGAAAGCTGAGCAGCTGAAGATCTCCCTGATCATTGCAGGAGAGCTGGACAAAATGACCTTTAGAAGTCCAGTCCAACCCAAACTATGTAAGATTCTGTGATAATGTCTGGGCCTAGAAAGAACCGTAGTATAGGCTTGGTACATTAAAATTACTTTTTTTTGATAACAAACAGAAATGTCATTTATGTATCTTCCCTGTCTTCTGCTCAAATCACTAATATAATAAAAAGTTGCTCTTATGAATAGCAGGCACCCAGCGAAAGAGCTCCCAGCTTCTCATTTTCTCTCTGCTTCCACTATAATTAAAATAAAACATTTGATCTTCTTCTAGATAACATTTGGACTTGGTTTTCTGCCGTGGTTGGATTGGATTCTTGAAAATTTTTATCCCACTGTTGTGCAGATGAAAATCTATATATGACAGTCTTTCAAATTTATAGTATAAACCTCTATGTTTGCACTAGGTAGTGTCTTTTCTACAGCTGGATTGACATGAAAAATGTATGTGTAGAGAAAACAGTACGAACTGTCAGTCATCCTCCAAGCAGAGAAAGCCCACAGACCTGTGGGCCTAAACAATACTATATGAAGAATGAAATATTAACCTTTGAGGTGGGGAGGAAGAATAAGTTCTATTTTATTGATGTATTTTCAGGTGCTGACTGATCACTGCTAAACTTAAGCACACAAAGATCACAGGCACAGGGAAGAGAGTCTAAAACATCCCTGTGGGATTGCCAGCTCTGTATTTCCTCCCAACCATCAAACTCTGGATCAGCCCCTGACGCACAAGTCACTCCCTTCTTCCAAATCCCTCCAGGTGCTGATTAACCATGAGGTGCAGAAAATCTGCCAAGGCAGCTCCTGACACAGATAGTAAGTACCAGGATACATCACTGGGTTTGAGAAAATATTCTTTATGTCTTGAAAGATTTTTTTAAATTTTTAATGCAGTTGCACCATGACATAGAAGAAAAGCATTATGTTATTCTGTGTTCTCTATGTACCATCCAGGCTTGTCCTTCAACAGGTCTATAATACCACTAGCTGGTGTAACTGCATTTGAGGAGGTGAATGAAAATTCCTGGCCACCCCTTGCTGTGGGTTTTTTAGATGACAGAATTACTCCAGCTTTACATTTTCTTTAAGGTAAAAAAAGGCTGTTTGGTTTTTTTTTTTCAGATAGCTTTTGCCAGGGAACCTGTTGGTCTCTGCTTACAAATCTTTTGTTCTGTACCTACGAGAATTTCAACAGCCAAAACAAACCTAAACAGCTAAAGTCATCAGAAGAATCCTTTCCAAATATCTGGTGGGACTGAGGATGTAGTTCATGTTATAAAATGCTGGTGATGCCTTAAGTTTTAGCTTTCATATTATCCAGATTCTGTACTGCATTAGTAAATAATTCTCAACTTCATATAAAGTGTTAGCAAGTTCTCCTCACAGTTTAGTTAGACAAAACAATCCTTTTCCAGCCTGAGAACTAAGGACATCGTTGCAGCATTAAGCTCAAGAAGTGCAAACAACAGCAAATTGAGGGAAGCAGTCTGGGAGGATAGGACTGTATAACCTGAAGCTGTAACTGGACAATTAATCCTAATAAGTAAATGGACCAAAACTTATAGAAGTGTGAAAACTCTTGATATGCCGTCCATCTCGGGTGTAGCCATGGCTGGGCTCTTGTACTGGCCAAGGTGTGTCCTTCAAAGGCCTTTTAATAAATACCTACTTTATTCCTTTAACCATGTCCAACATCTGTTCTAGGTAGCCTCCCTAGGTACCACTGGTGCAAAATGCTCATGCAGGTCAGTTCTCTCTTGCCTAGATCAGCATGAACTGGAGGTTCCCTAGAGGCTCCAGTTAACAGAGAACACTCCTAGCAGCAGCCAAACAAAGCTGTGCTGGCACTGTGGCTACAGATCCTCTGACATGTATTTATAAAGGTTTTTTTGTGGGAAGAATCACATGAGGGAGAAGAATGAGCAGGAGATGCCAGAGGGGAGCCAGAGCTGGAGAAATAATGAGTCATCATAACAACACTGCCAATTCTTTCTCTCCTAGCTGCTTTCCGACACAAAGGGAGCAAGTTCAGCACTCACAGCCCCCAAGAGAGCTGCATTTTTTAGCAGCAGCATTTCCGTCCAACACTGAACTTTTTATTCTGGAAAGGGGCACCTCCCTTATTGTCGGTTTAAATGATGATTCTCTTCCAACTCTGATCCCTTTTCTGAAAACCCAAAACATTTTCCTCCCATGAGGGGAGCATCAATGACACCATTATATCTGACAGTCAAAATTCAAGTGAAGAATATAACCCATGCTCTGGATCCCAGCTATTAGAGCCAAATACATCACATCACTCTCTTAATCAAGTTTTTAAAAAAATTATTTTGAAACTACTAAGACTTCTCAACCTATTGTTGACCTACCATTTCCCAGCAGGAGCTATTAAGGGTCCAAATTATGCCACAGGAAACAATCTTTTAATCTCTACTCTGTCCTTTTAAGAACAAATTGAAATTACTACTGATAAGCCCCATCTTATCTTGATTAAACATTTAGGGATATGGGCAGATATTTCACCTATAACTATTCAGTAAAATCATATGCTTAATAAATTCTGCTTTTGCTCAGTTTGCTGCAACATACAAACAAGTTAAGGTTAAAGAATAATTTTACTTGATTTTGAAATAGACTACACAATAAAGAGCTTTAATTTGCAAAAGAGTTGGAATTTAGAGGGTTCTAGAAATTTGAGTGTTTTTAAGATTTCCTACTTTTTCTTACTCAAAAGTCTGGATTACAGATTTCCCTTGTATTGCTTATAATTTGATTTGCAGTGTTTTCATCATGCTTCCTGTTTATCTGAAATTCTGTCATCTGGGATACAATCCCTTTACTAAGACAACATTAACTAACATCTGAAATTGCTCTTTTCATGGTTCCTGCCCTTTAAGTCCTGTTTCTCTGCACCACTGGCACTTATGCACAGTCCTCTTGCAAATCCAAGGAAACAACATTCATCCTGACCTTCAACAAACCCTTGTAAACGAGTTCAGGAGTGATGCTGTAGGTTCTGCTCACACATATGGAACTTGGGCTCTTCCAAGGTCTGTAGTGCAGCACCCTCTGGCCCAGAAGGCAAGAATCACAGTACTCAACCCCATGGGTCAACTCCCTCAGCAGTTTGGGGGTAAAGCATCCAGCAGGTCACCACTTACCCTACAAACTGAGAGCATATGGCAGGGACACTGTGTCAGTGTTGCAAAAGCATGAAGTCATGATCAGAACCAGTGACAATAGCTGCAAGTTGAAGACGATATAGTTTTTTGGGTTTTTTTTCTTTTAAAGATAAAGCTAAGCATGGACTTCCAACACCTCTGTCTTGGATTGCTGCTGAAATTCTCCGGTTTTCAGGTGTTAAAGCAGGGGTGTAGCTTTCCTTGCTCGTGGGTTATGGAAATAAATTATGGCTCTGAAAGGTAAGTGGTACCCAGAGGAGAGTTTGCTGCCGAGGCTTTGCTGACATTTGCAGGTACACCAGCAGCCCCTCTCTGAACTCTGCAGGTGTTCTGCTCATTTTCAGACATTGCCTGATAGCTTACTTCTGCCTCATTTAACCTCATTTAACACTGAAAATAATTTATCTCTATTTAACATAATTCACAGTCTCTTTAACTTGACAGTGGTAATAGACACTCACACAGCTAATCTTTGTATAAAATTCCCAGTTTAGAGTTTATTTAACTTCTATTAGTTCAAATCATTTTAAGGAACCTGAAGGAAATTTCCACTGAAATGCCCTTTTGAAATATACAATGTAAATTTTGAAAGATAAACTACCCTTTTTTCAACTTTCAAACATCTTACATAATTCACGTATCATGCAATATAAACATGATACTGGAATGAGCATAGAACAAAAGTTAATCCTTTCTTGGATTCCACAGCAGAGCTGGTATTTCTCTTATCTCTGCTAGCCTTTCCCACATCTAAACACACAATTTCCTCCCCTAACTCCCCCAGTCACCAGCTCCTGGTAGTGCATGTACTCTCCAAGTAATAGTTCTTGCTAGTCTTGGCAAGCCATGTTGCTCTCTGGCTCCTTTGAGTACTCTCCAGAGAAAAGCAGGGTGCAAAGCAACCAGACTTGTACCAAAGCACTTTCCTATATTCTCTTTCCTATATTCTCTTTCCTATGTCTCGTGTTGCTGTAAAAACCAAGCTGTAAATTGTGAAATTATTCTCTGTTATTTCAATAGTGGTCTTGAAGCTTATTTAGTTTTATAGCAGAAAAGAAGTGTTTTAACCTGCTCTTTCTCTTTTGAAAAGGGCTTCAATTTCATATTACTATTTTCCTTTAATTCATTCCTTAAACTGTTAGGATATCATGAAGCAACACATTGAACCTTCTCTACATGTTTGCTAGAAGCACTTTTTCTATAAAAAAAAAGCAGAAAAGTGATCCCAGACATAGTAAGTATAAAAAAGGACTGCCCAAGAATGTATTACTGTGTGCTTCCAAATAAGAATTAATTTGATATTAAATATTTCTACCACTGGTTTTATTTGCCAAGAGTCTGGAGTGCCTGGGAGGTCTCACCAGAGCAGGGCAGTGGGAGGCACTGTGCAAACAAAGGGGAAAAAAAGACACCTGAAAAACTAAGTCACACAATAAACCACTTGGGGTCTGCATAGATGTAATTGCTGAAGTACAAACACTCATTGTTCTGTCTGATTTTGACAAAATAAAATTCCAGCTGGTACAGAAGAATGTGTTCCTTCAAGGAAAGCAGTGTCCCAAAGTACTGGGCATGACCTCATTAGGCAAAATATCTGGCTGCTCATAGTCCAGCCTGAACTGTGAAATCCAACAATTTCTGCTTTCTTTTTTGCAGTTGCCATCAAGATGACATTATAAAAGAAATTTGAAAGAAAATGAAGTGGGATAGAAGGGCAGCACTGCTGTGGGAACAAATCTAAGAGTGACATCAAAAGGTGCTTAGTCGTGAGACCAGACACCTTACAGGACAAATGTGCTACCCTGGCTCGCAGCTATGACTCTTGGAGGCTGTGGTTTCCTACCTATCCAGCAGTAATAATGACAGGAAATGAATGCCACTTATATTTGGCAAACAGTATTAGGAGTTCCAGGTGATGTACAATACTGAGTATTTAAACAGCTTGGTCTGGTTTGGTGTGGATTGCCACTTATTTCCTTGAGACCCAGAGCTAGAAGTGGGTGCTTAGACCTTTCTTGTCCAAAAAATGAGAAGTTCCTCTTCATTTAGAGAAAGGTTTTTGGTAGAAACAGAATCTTTCTAAGCCTTTTTTTCCCTTTTTTTTTTTTTCTGCCCTCTTTGTGTACATGAGGATGCTCTACTCTAACTTGCGTTTTCCTGTAAAAAAGAAGAGATGAGAAAGATTTATTACATGCACAAGTCTATTAGTGGCTGAGGGCAAGTTTTCTTGAAGGAGAAAACTTCACAAAATATTTGCATCCATAAGTTAAGTGTCATTAGTTGTTTAAGCCTGTCCAGTTGTGTCCTGGCAGACACAAATTGAGAATTTAAGCCTTATCCTCTTCTATTTCTTTGCCTTCCACCTTTAACAGATTACTCAGTTGGAGCAAAAACATAATAACATAAATGTGTATAAAACAAGAAAGAAAGGGTAAAGAAAATTACTTCCTTCACACCTCCAGGGCAGTCCATAATAGTACATGCAGTAATGACATGGTACATTTCTGTACACACTCTGTTTCAGACAACTTGTGGGGCTTGAGGTATGGAGCAAAACAGAGGAGGGTTTGGAGGTGCAAAAAAAGGCTCTAGCAAGATATTTCAGTTTCTGCCATTCCTCATCTCCTGAGGTAAGTTGAACCACTTTTTGTCTATCAAATGCTGACCATTTTACACACAGTCACTATCACTCAGTACAAATCAATCAGTATTTCATTGCAGATCAATCATCACTGGAGATTATATTCATATCTTTTCAGTTAATCATTTTAACATGAAAATCGATTCAGTTTGCAAGAAATAACCAGAACCTGCTTTGGTATATGAGGTGATCAAGTTTTCAAGAAGCAGGGAGAAATGAAGGGAAACACTAGAAACAGTCTGGGTAGATTATATTCATCCCCTGATTTCGGTAAGATACTGTTTCATCCATGACCTGATTTCTGTATCAATAAATACATTCACTATTTACTTAGTTTTATTTTTTAAAGTCATTTCAGAAAAAAAAAAAAAAAAAAAAGATATTATTTGTGCTATCTTTATGGAGTTTATTGGGAATTAATTTATCATGGCAGTATTTCATTTGCCAGAATTCTTTTCTTAGGTATTTTATAATTTCTCTGTATGATTGTTCAGGAAATACAGCTCAGATTTAAGTATAATATAAGAAATCACTGAGAAAGTAGAATTTTAAATGCAATCTGGTTCTTTTAGCCCACAAAAATCAAGAATATTTTTACATAGATCTGTTTCTTCAACAATTAAAATAATTGTCTTCACAAAGTGATCTGGACTCACGTAGCTGCTAAAGGTGCTGTGGCAGTGTAAGGTAATTAAAATCACAATGCAAGATGATACCTTTCTTTCCATTGAATTGATCTAGCAATTGGTCTGGATATATTTCCATAAAAACAGATCTCTAGAGCATGATGAGGAGTCCTCAAGTCAGCATAGGTGTCCTTACCACAGGAAAATTATTAGCTGAATTACAGTAATTTCACAATTATAAGCTGCACCATTTTGACTAAAATTTTGCTCCCAGCCCGGAAACGTGACTTACATTCAGGAACGGCCAATATATGAAAAAAGTTCAGAAATTTCCAAACCCAGAAGTGGAAGCCGAGGTGCCAAGCCGAGCACCTGCCAGTAAACCCCAGGATTGCACAATTGTTACAAATTTGTTACTCTGTTGCGCAGTGGGTGGAGGAGGGTTCCGTGCTGGCAGTGCTGGGGGGAGGCGGGGGGCTCGCTCCTGCTGGCCCCGCAGCCTAGGGGGGAGGCGGGGGCTCCGTGCCTCCCTCCCGTCAGCACCGTGGGGCAGCGCCGGGCCAGGGCGAGCGATCCTGCGATTCTGTTACTAATTTGATACTTTCTTGCACGCTGATCCTCCCTGCGAATGAAAATGCGGCTTATATTCCGGTGCRGCTTATACATGGACAAAGACCTAAACATTGCCGACACCCGGACGTGCAGCTTATAATCAGGTGCAGCTTGTAATYGTGAAATTACTGCACTTCTTTGGTTATTTTTCTGCATTATGCAATGCCCAGTTAGAACAGATAAACCAGGATTGCTTAACAGCTGGAATTATTTAACCTATGGGATTTATTGCCTTTGAAAAATTAAGTCAGTTCTCTGGAGGGAACATGCAGTTACTTAGAAATACATGTGAAATATTTAAGGTGAAGTAATTCATCTGGAATGGTGAACACTTAATTTCTGTAATTTAGTCCTGAATCTGTAACTGCATTTTGTTATACAGGCACTTTCAGGAATTATTTGATTTGACTAGCAATATGGAAAAAAGCCTCAGGATATTGAAAAGAGGCTGATGCTGAAGCACAACTGAAACAACTGTGACCTACCCCACCAGCAGAGCTTACTGCTGTAACAGTACTGGCTCCAGAGGAGTAACACTGGAGAACCAGCTTAGGAAATTGTTATGAAGAGAAAAATTAAAGAGCGCATACAAAATATTTTGTTCATTTGTACTCTACAGCTTTCTGCATTCAAAATTTTGGTCCTCAGATTTCCAGCTAACCTAGGAGATTCTAAATTCTGTAGATACCTACTTTTTTTCTCCAAAGACCTGAGTGAATACACATTTTTCAAACATGGTCAGAAGTAAACACAAAGCTCTCTCATAACCACCCTGGTGAGATTTACTGAGTTCTTGCATGTCTCATAATCATCTAGACACTGACATTCTTAGAGCACATACATGAGAAAGCCTTGCACACAAAGGGGCTATGGGAAGTGGAAGATGAATCAGATGCTGGAATCTGATTGTAAAGCTGCTTTCTTTTCTTCTGAATAGGCAGAAATTCAGATGGAAAATACGTAATTTTTTCATACAAAATATTTCCTGCTGCAGGTTTCTGGAATGCATCTCTCTCACTTTGTGGTATTCCATTGTAATATATAGCTATATTTAATAACATTTTCTCTTTTGATGAATACTGAATTATTGAATAATTTCAACAAGAAAGATTGGAAGAGATATTGTGAGGCCAGAGTGTTTAAGAGGAATGTGTGGGTTTATAGTATTTTAGCAGAGGAAAGAATTGACTCTGGGTCTTCACATGTATGTAAGGGCTGTAACTATTGAGCTGATGGCTGAAACACTAGAAGCAATATTATTTAGCACAATCTTCCCTGCCAGGAGGAGCCTAGTGGGGGATTCCTTTCCAGAATGACAAACCAGTACTCTGCTAAGACTGAATTGTGTCTCACTGGCACACTTGAAGACTGCTTTTTACTGGGTACCTTAAGTGTTAGCAATGATGGATACCACTTGCTGTCACTTAACCTTCTCCATGTACAAATTAGGGGCCTTAGGAATGCCACTGGAGGTTATGGGTTTCTGCATGTCAACTGTGAAAAGGCCAAATAAGTATGCTTGAATTTACTTTTTCTTTTGGTGAATCATCTTCAGCTAATCATAAAAATTTTGAACATGGCTGAATCTTTCCTGTACATTTCTAATCTGCTGGCACCCAGACAAGCATGCATCATGGTACTAGCACCCTGCTCCTGGCAGGAGGCTGGGACATGTAGACTCCCACAACAGCAACAACCAAGAGTGCTCCAACACTTGCTTGGCCCATGGCCATAATGTGTTTTTGTCTTCTCTCTAGAAACTATCTAAATCAGCTTCTAAATGTTCCCAGATTCTTTTTCCTGGGGAGAAGAAATCTGATGGTGACACTGAAAGCCAAGACTCCCACAGGATTCTGTATGTCAGCCTGTCACAAGGCCCTTCAGCCAGGAATATTTTTTTGTCTTAAGCTTTTATGTGGTCTTTTTACAGCTCGAAATAATGTCTTCTATCAGTTCCTTATAATACATATTAATTCCTTTGAATATCCTTTAAAATGTTTGTTTATCTGTTCAGTACAATGATGAGATCTCAGGCTAAATGCTACAGATAAAAAGGAGATTGAAGTAGCATGCACAGAGATGCAGCTACTACCTCTAAGCAAATGTCATATTCATAGTACTCGTGGTACTCTGGCATTAGCCAGAGCAGTGTCTTTTCTCTTGTGTCTTCCCAATCATCCACTGTTCCTTTCTAACCTGATATTTTCCTCTCATTCTCCCTATCAGTGATTCTGTAGCTAGACAAAGACTTTTCATTGAACAGGCACACACTTGGTAGAATATCTTCAGGTGAAACATGAAGATATAATAACATGTTTCTCTAACGAAACATTTCCTTCTCTTTCCTCTTACATTCAAAATAAGCATTCAAGAGGCTGAGGGGAAGAGGGAGCAAGCAAACATCCTGTAACCTATCCATCTTTTGGGGATTCCTTGAGATACTCAGTGTAGTTACTCAGAAAATCAATGGTTCATGAGACAAAGAAAATGTAGCTTACATCTGTGAAAAGACTCAGGCAGAAACTTAAAATATATTGGAGGTATTTCTCCAGTTCAAAAGAAATCAAATGGTTAAAAATAGTTCCTTGCATTATTAAGCCACCGAGTCACTAATTTCCTCATCAGCAGAAAAGCAGCTCTTGTAAAAGATGGCAATAAAATCAGAAAATTTCCTGAAAAAGGGATCACTGCTACTATTTCACTAAGGATATGATACAGGCTTTCAGGTGGCCCATGCAGCTGACCAGTGCTAATTTGTTGCTGTAAGGATCTTTTCTCAGCAATATTGTCACAGTAGCCAATGTGAGCTGTTATGGACCCTGAGCTGTGATTTTTAAGCACCTAAGCCTTGCTGGGTGCATGCATTACAGCCTAACAATGCAGCACCTTGCTAAATGATAGGCAAAATTAGTCACTCGCCATATGGCATTAACAGTTCATGATCAAGGCTCCTGGTAAATTTCCATGGTTATGAAATAATTATTTCTTCAGATTACCTGCATATGAGACAAATATCCATCACTTGAAAAGAGGAATTTAATTTGTCTAGACAAATAAGATTATGACTTAGCAGGAATAGCCTATTACCCACATTTAGCTTCCTAGAACCACTTTATGTGATTAGAAAAATGAATTCAAAGGAATTAATGTATGCGCTCTTACATTTCTCAGTATAATTTGTGCTCTGGACATCTGTCTTTTAAATGACAAATTTTAGGGATCAGGATGTTTACAAGGCATCAAATAAGCTGTTTATCTAGGCAAAAATTAACAGTATTGTGCAACAAGAAAAACTGCTGATCAGATTTAACTTTGGAAAATTGCATGGCTGTTTAGGCAGCTTGTAAAAAGTTGGTGAGATTTAATTTTTGAAACAGTTTTGGGATACAGAAATGGGTCAATGTGTGAGAAGCATCCCACTGGTGTCTGCCTATGTCAAATATTGCTGCCATAACTTTGCTTTCCATTATACTAGATTTCAAACCTTTGTGTTTAAAAAAAGAATCCAGATATTTCATGTGGAACAGAAAAATTGCATGTGAGAAGAAAACAAAATATTAAAAAAATCACTGTGGATTTATAAGCAGCCTGAAAAGACTCCTAGGCCTTGCAGTTATTCAAAAAAGGTAACACTGGGGTTTGCCTGTATTTCTTCGTGACTTCTCATACCAACTTTACACCTACCAGGCTTCCAAAACTTCTCATTGATAAGAAAATTATATATGCACAGGGTATACATGAAATCTTTGACTGGATTTGTCAAAGCATTACAAAAGCAACAAATGTTGTGCTAAGAAATATCAGCCTGTGTGAGACTGTTTAGTGAGAACAAAACTTCTCCACACATTTTAAAGGGCAGAAAGGAACAAAGCATTTTGCTTCTTTACGTGAATAATTTTTTGGTTAGACTTGATTACCCTTGTACTTCTTTTACTAAAAATGACACATTTGAGGGGCAATTCAATTTTATAAAAACAATATTTCATTAAAACTTGATATTTATACTCTTATTTTTATTCCAGACCAGCAGCAAAAGAAAAATATTTGGAACTTGGAGGTTACCCGAAGGTTATAACAAGCAGCACTGTTTAGCAGGCCTGAATTTCACACATATGGAGTGTTCTGATTGCTTCCAAACCAGTTTCTTACAGTGTGGCTTCAACAGGAGAAATTCCATCAGTTCATGTTTACTCATACGTTGGTCATTCTCAACCATCAATGCATGTGTGAACCTCCCTGCTGTTTTACTAGCACAACTGGATCCACATGAACCCAAACCCTGGCCTTTCCCATAATCTGCTGCAAGGCCACCCTGTCAGAGCTTTCTGATTCAACTGGTGCAAGGAACCAGCACAAGAACCATTCCACAGCACATAAGGTGCACGTGAGTTTTCTCACATTACTCCTCACCCATCCCAGCCACTAACCAAACATTAGGTGTGACAGAAAACTTCTTGTCAGCCATGGGTAAATGTGATAGATCATTCATCTCCCTTTCCTTTGCTGTAGGATTATAGCTTTCCTCTTTTTTCAGCAACCAATGGGAGAATTTAAGTCTTGGAAACAGATTATGTTCCTTACAGATTTCCAAAAGAAACAAAATCTTCTTGAGTAACATATCTAGTAACTTAAATCTCCCTTTTGTGTTGAACATCAAAAAATATGTATTTCCAGTTATATTGCAGTCTATGTCAAAGATGTTAACAAAAAGTCAAGAAGTAAGTACAAGAAATCATGTTGGATAACAGCAGGGACTAATTCAGTGCAGCAGTACCTCCATTAGCTGTAAGGACTGATATTGCAGATGTCATGGCAGAGACCTTGAGGGTTACCACATGCTCATCTCAGCCCTATTTCTGAGATTTAGTGACATAGTAGCAGAGTCAAATGTAAGCACAGAGAGAGTAAAAATAACCACTACCTAAGGACAAAAATTGAGATATTAAAATCAGCCTGTTTATACTGGTTGATCGTTCAGAAACATTTAAAGGTAATTGTATCATTATGAATGGAATGGTAATGGTTTTATTCGGAAGGTTTTCTGGATTGCCTTTTAACTGGATCATAGGCACATATGAAATTCAGTTTCAGCCCCCATCTTCCCCCCTGAAACTATCACCCTTACTTTATACAGCACTGTAAAGCCTCTTGATGTGGTACAGCTCCCTTAACTGAGCTGACAGACCTATCTGTCCTTGCAATCTTCACAGCCTGCCTCCATCAAAGCTCCTCTTTCATGTATGCAAATACATATCTATGGCATGAGCCATCAGTTGAGTTTTAGTTCTCATGAAGAAGCCAAACAACAGAACTCAGATCTTTGAACATCTGCATATTTTTTTAGTCAACTCTGGTTCAGGACTGCTGCTTAGATGCACTTGAAATTTCAATTTTCTTAAAAAAAATCTGTTCTTGTGTCCCAACATCAGACCATGAGCTCGTTCCATACTGTGCATCAAGTTAAACTTAGAGATTAAAAATATTCTGGTCTTGGTCTTATTGGAAGTGGAAGTAGCAAGTGAAAGGCTGTGTATTGCAGGAATCCAAACTATTCAATATGTCAACACTGTTTGAAGAGCCATGTGTGCGTCATGTTTTCAAGCTAATTAGATTGCTTGTTTTGAAATATGGATTAATGAATTAATCACAGGGTGTGGTAGATGTTTTTTCTTGGCATTCTGAGACTGATTTAATATGAAGTGTTTTATTTTTTCCATGTATGAATCACTTCAGAACTCAAAAACACATAAAATAGAAATGTGAACATGATAACTGTGTTAAAAAATGAATGTTATAATCACTGCCATCTTTGGCACAGCCAGTTTTTATTTATGTTATCTAAACCTGTAGATAGTACCAACAACCGTGGAAAGAGGGAATGCTATGGGAGCTTTCTTGTTAAGAAATCAAAGCTGAATGGAACAGGTGTGGTTTTGATTGCACAAAATGTCAGACAGGTTTGTGGTTTGCAAATCTGAAAACAGGACTGGTTCACATTTTGATGCTTTCTCATACTGCAGCATTTATGGAATTAATGCTTTTTTCTTTATTCAAATCAATTAAATTTTGGCAATTCCTAATATTGCAAAATTCACAGCCCCAAATTTACATTCAAAAGCAGAAGCCAGCAGAGACTAGGATCTGGCTCAGCCTCTGACCATTTCTGACTACTCATTCTCGCCAATTCACCAAGTCAGGTATTTATACTTGTACTTCTCATTTATTTTCCTGACTTTCTGCTTTCCCATTTTAAACAATTGCCCAACTAATGGGTAGAATTATGCATATCCTTTTCATGGTGATCCAACCTGCGAACTGCTTGGTGAGATCCTGACCCTTGGCACACAAGAAAAGAAAGAATCTTCTGTTCATCAATGCCATGTTGTGTGATTCTGAGCAGGACATTTAGCATGAACTGTGAACCGCCTGGTCTTGCAACTTCAACTTTGAAAATGAGAGGTGGAGCCAGATTTTCCAAGGTATTTACTTTAATAAATACAGATAGACCTAGACACTTTTTTAAAAGCTCCTGGGAAATTCTTGGGAGCTCTATCAGTAGGGGTTAGAAAGCTATGCACTTACTGAAATCACACAAACCAAACCTTTGCAAATGCAATCTTTGTTTCCTGATCCCTTCTGTTTCCACCTTCAGCTGTACAAACACACTCTGTGCAGATACAGGACTGGGCAGCTCCTTCACGAACAACTTCCTTTTCACTCTTCTTCATTATTAAAGCTGAAGAAATGTAAGACACCCAAGTACAGACAGCAAAATCCGTGTTACAGGGGACATTGTACACCCCAAACATATCCCATAAGGTCATGCACAGAGTCAAGGCATAGCCCCATACCTGTTTGTTAGGAAAATAAGTGTTTTTCTTGAACATTGACTAACTTTTAACTGGAAATTTAGCAGAAATAACACAAAAAAGACTGAGTCCTAATTATATTTCAGAACATGACCATACAAGTGCCTGAAAGAGACATTATCAAACCATAGTGAGTGAATGCTACCGATAATCCATACCACTGCTAGGTATGCATTTAGTTATGCATTGCAATTTCTCTTCACACCTGCTTTGTTTGAAAGCCGTAAAATAGAGAAAGCTGCAGCAGTCATGCACCAGTTCCAAAAACCCCAAAATCATGTGTCAGTGTGTTTCATGGAGCTCTCATTGCTGCTGAGATTTTTTGCATCAGCTGGAAAACAAGTGTCATTATTTTATGTTTCCAGTTGTCTGGTGCATTTCAAAACTATTAATACCCTATGCTCCCTCATGAGAGTCCAGGCAGCTGATTTTTAAATTCCTTTTGCTTTTTGTATATCAGCTACTGTGTGATAGCTGCAATATGACCACATGACTAACAAGTTTACAATGTAGTGCCCAAAGAATATAAATCAATACTGTTCCTTGGAATAAAATATGCAGCTTTTATCACATACTGTACAGAATAGTCGGGGGGTTGATTTGCCAGAAGGGGAGGGCTCTGTCACCAGCCTCAGTATCCCAGCAGGCTGGGCCATGTGGTGGGAGCCCCCTGCTCACTCCTGCTCCCCCTCTCCCTATCACCACTTCCCCATCCCAAGGGATGCACCCAGGGCTGTGTCCCTCCTCCTACTCTGTACCACTCAGCTCACATGCCTGGCAGTGAGCTCCCCTAGCTCTGCACAACCCTGGGACAGATATCCTTCTAGCACAGGCTGTGACTTGCCCTGGAAATAGGAATTTCCCCAGGTAACAGCAATTCTAAGTGCCCAGGGTGCCCAGAAGAGTGTATGGACTCATTTGTATCCTTAGTTTTTCTGTGATGCCCGCAGAAAACTTATTTGCATTTTCAGCATTACATTGCTCTTCACTCGAGACAGTCACTCACACTCATAGGAAAATTTGGAATGAAAGGAGCTCAGACCATCTGGCTAATAAGCAGAGAGCACGGTCAGGTCCTGTGGTTCCTGGCTTTTTCAAGCTCATGGTGCAGGCAGAGGCTGTTCAGGAGGGCAAAGCAGAAGGAAACGCAGTGAATCAAAAAAGGCTCTCCCCTCCTCCTTCCAGCCCAGGATTCCTTAGCCAAGGAATTATCATTGCTGCACAACTTGCAGAAATGCCTCTTGTGATTAGGAGGGAGCATGCAAGAGCTGGGACTACTTCATTTTCCTCTGATTTACCATTCTCAAGTATTTAAGTCATGTCCTACGTCTTTTCTCTCTGGAAAGCCATCTGAACTGTTTGCCAGTGGCTTCTCCACAGAGCTGAGGGTTTCAGCAATAAATGGTTTGAGGGCATTTTGAGGCTCTGAGATCTGGAGCCTCACCCTCTGCAGCTGAGACTCAGCACACTCCTCCCTAACACTTTATGGGATGAAATCAGAAAGCTATGTTGAGAAATCTGATTTCTCAGAACTGAGAAAAAAATAAAACCTCAAACTTAAATGCTACTGAGTGCTCACTGTCATATTATAAGGCATAATTCTCTCTGGGATAGAAAAACTGCAGGTGTCTGTATAAAATTAAGGCAATAAGGAGCTTCTTTACATCTGGAGTTCAAGAGCAGCTTTCCATCCGGAATCTTTTTTCAGTCTCATGTTAAATGAAAAAATAGAAAATTGGAAAACAAAAATGAGGTGAGCACTATTTCAGTGACCCATTTATTTTTTAGTGTTTGTGGCTTTAAAAAGTTCTGTGATCATTAGAACTTGTGATTCACACTGTACAGTTTTTGCTTGAGTATTGCTTAGGTTAATTCACACAAGAAAGATGCAAAATTGCTCTTATGAAACCAGTTAAGGAACTCATTTTAATTGCCAGTACCAAAGGGGCACTTAAATGCCTATTAATGTATAATAGAAGAATATCCAAATTATCTGATGAATTTAAACCATACTAAATTCCTCCTTCAATATAAACTGATGTCTAACAATCTGAATATTGTTTTATATTTTAAAAGAAGTCTTGACAAAGGTGGAAAGAACAAATCCTGATAAAACCTAATCAAGGAAATTCCTTTAATGTTACAACAGGTATTTCCCAGTGTTTTTTGTAGAATAGGGTTCACAGCAGTTTTAGTTCTAATCCTATTTAAAGAAATATTGGAGTAAAGAAATGAGTTAGTTGCCCCACCAGATCAAGCAATCACATCCAGCAACTCTGTGGGAATTGAAATTAAGATTGGAAACTTTTTGTTTAGCCTTTATTTGCTTGCACCCACTGATGAACACTGGTGAAGTAGATGTCAGGTAAAGAAGATGCATGTGCTCAGGGGAATGCTGCTCTGTGCAAGATCGTGCTTCTGCATTTGAAAGGAGGTTACTGAAGTCTTTGGATTCACTCTGGCTCTTGTTGAAATAGTAGCAGAGTCCCTCTGGCTGGCACAGCAGAAATTGTAGACTCTCCTTGGGCTCCAGTGCAGCAGCTGGATCCATGAGAGAGCAGTAAATACCATTTGTCATCACTGTTTTTCTCATTAGACTTCCCTCCCACTTTTAGAGAACAAAAAAGGAGATGTGGGGAGGAAGCCTTGCCAGTTGCGTTACTTTCTGCTGGAGGCATTTCTACAAAGTGTTCTTTTTCAACACCAGTAGAAATCAAGATTGTCCGTGTTGAAAATTACTGCAATCATGGGAAGCTTCTCTCTGATTTGGTTGTGGGGTATATTTTTCACCCTCTACTCTCTTGACTCTAAATTTAAATAGCTTTTATTAGTATAATCTAATTGTATAATCCTCTTTATCTTGCTTCCCACGCACAGGAAAAAACAAAAACTCATAGACAACAGTGTTCATATGCATTTATTAGATATTATGAGTTTTATTACTGCAGTTCACTCTAAGCTTTAAAAAATGTAAACAGGCATTGCCAGCTTAGAAAAGCTGTTGCAAACTTCCTGAGTTGTGCCCTACCTCCAAGAAAGCTCACTGAGCAAAACCATCATAATTCAGCTGGCAGTAAAGTTTTTAACCTGTAGTTAATATATTAAGGCCTTTCATGAGAATCTGGCTGAGAAAAAATAAGGCTTAAGATAACCTGTATGCTCAACCCCTCGAAGTTTAGCCCCACCAAGTCAGACAATGTGATGCGCTTTGAGTTTCAATTGCATGTAAAACCTTTCACACAACAGCAGTTTGGCATTTACAGTAATTTCACGACCATAAGGTGCACCCCCCAAGAGTCGGCAACTTTCACAAATTTGTAGCTCAGATAAGGTGCACCGGACTATAAGGCGCACTATTTTTTTGCAGTGAGGAGCCGC
>PYHW01010375.1:5709758-5727499 GCA_013186435.1 Turdus rufiventris | reverse complement strand
CAAAGTAGCGAATTACTGGCAGGTTCTCAATTTGCAAACATTTCGCCGTGATTTTTCGCCGCGATTTTTCGCCGCTTTTTCGCGGCCGTCTTTCGACGCTTTTCAGCCACTTTTCGTGGCGATTTTTCGCGGGTTTTTTGCCGCGATTTTTCGGTGCTTTTTCGGAGGCTTTTCGCTGCGATTTTTCGGCAGTTTTTGCGGCGATTTTTCGACACTTTTTGCCACCATTTTTCCGCACTTTTTCGGCGTTTTTTCATGGCGTTTTTTCACCTCTTTTTGGCTGCTTTTCACTGCGATTTTTTGGTGCTTTTTCACTGCATTTTCACGGCGATTTTTTGCCGCTTTTTGGCCGCTTTTCGCCGTGATTTTTCAGCGCTTTTTCACGGCCATTTTTCGCCGCTTTTTGCCTCGATTTTTTGCCGCTTTTCAGCCGCTTTTCTGCGGCACTTTCTCACCGCTTCTCGGGGCTTGCCCGCGGCTCTTCTTGGCACTTCCCCGTGGCCACGCCGCTTCCCCCCGGATCTCCCTGGCCGGCGGCCGCGCCGGTTCCCGGTTTCCGCCACCCGGCGGCCACGGCTCCCATGGGTCCTGGCTCAGTTTGCAGCTCGCACTTCCGGGTTTGCAATTTTCCGAACTTTGTCCATCATATAAGGCGCACCGGACTATAAGGCGCACTTCCGGGTTTGGGGGAAAATTTTAGTCAAAAGGGTGCAGCTTATAGTCGTGAAATTACTGTAATCTGATTTGTCTGAAAGAGAACCAGTTTTGTCCATTTTTATCTGAAATTATGGTCAGTGCTGGCAGTACAAAGGGAACCTTCATTAAAAGTGACTCCTTTTACTCCCACATAATAGATACGATGCTCTACGTTTCATAGATTAGACTGCCTGAACTGTCTCTCTTTTATGAATAGCTCACACATGAGCTGGGAACACTCATTTCTCTGGCATTTATTTGGAAATCAGAGCTCACAATCACACCAGTGGCTAATGTTTTTATGCTTCTTGTTTGCATAGATTACTTTTTAAATATCACTGCTGTTCATTAGGCTGTATTTTTACAGATTTATTTTTACAGATTTATTTTACAGAATTTATCAGGTGTCAGACATTAGTGTACAGGATCACCACACACTGTAAAACGAGGCTTACTTCAACAGAAGTGTGTATTTCTGTGCTAATTATTGCCAGTGATAGCCTTTCTTACTAGAAAAATAACGAGACAGATTTTGCTTTCAATAACACTGCTGTAAATACATAATAATTCTGGCACATCCACAGCGTGGTTGTTCCAGATTTACAGAGTCATCACTGAACTGTGTTTCTCCAGTAGAACAGAGTTCTTGTCCCTGTCTGGGTCAGAACAGCTGCCCTCAGCCATATGGCTGACTACAAGCTTCAGGATAAAATCTCTCACCTCTGATCTGAGACAAAAGTTTAGGGGATTTTTTAGTTTATATTTTTTTAACGTGGCCCCTGTCTCTAAAAAATGCTCTTTATTAAAAAAATTCCATGTTTTCTACCTCCTCAACTAATGAGAAGTGACAGAGAAACAGGAATGTTTCCAGTAAACAGAAATCTGACTTGAGGCACACAAGCTGAACTCATTGTCAGTTAGCTACTAAAGTATGGAATTGTGAGAAAGCCCTTTATTGAGGCAAATCACTATTAAAATTATATGTGGTGAAATTCTGCTTGCCATCACATAGCTTATCAACAAAAATACTATTTGCTTCCACATCGATTTTTTTTTTCTTTTCTCTTTTTGACATTTAAAATTCCATTGAAATATAAAGATTAAGCCAATCTTCTACTCTGGAAATAATTTACAAAGCAAATCCTTGAGTACTGTCACGGACTAATGATGAAGAATCAGTACAGATTTAAATATTTATAAGTTTTATACAGTTCTTTGCAAGATATCACTAAGAAACTATCTGGAATTATGGGTCACAATGAAAGTTAAAGAGCAGGGATGTTGCAATGCAGTTTATTCAAATCTGCCTATTCCAGCAACTACTTTTCAGTGGCAGGTATGACTGTCCTGTGCAAATCACTAGTCAGGAGTTTCAGTGGCAGCTTGCCTATGCAAACCCAACTGATTATAATCACAGCTTCCCTCCTCTGCAGTAGAAATTTGCACTGTGACACACAATACCAGATGCTGGACACTGGCTACTATAATAAAAGTTAATTTGCAGGATGGTATGGGCTGCGTTAATTTTCAACATGGCAAAACACTAACAGTTGGCCCAACCTTGAGCCAGTGTTGTTTCATCAGCAAACTGAAAAAGGAAGTAAGGAATGAATCATATAAAAGGCATTAGATGACAAGTGTTTAGATTAGTCAAAGTCACAGCAGTCTGAAGAAATATTAGAGTAACCTAAGAACACAAAGCAGAGCAGCACAGTAACAGCTGAAATTCTTTGTGGCTAAAAAGAAAAAAAAATTTAAAAAAAAATAGCCCCAACAAAAACCAAAAGAGATTTACCTGGAAATATGGTACCATTTATGTAATAGCTTCAATAAGGAACTGAAAAAATCTTCCATGAGCACTTCCTTTCCCTTCCTCACCTCCCCTACAACACTCTACAGCCTGCTCACTAGGAAACCCTGTGAAAATCATGGTTTCCATTGAATTTCCATATGTAACAGGTAGATACAGGATTAAAACCCAAGACTGTGATATTTCACTGAGTACTTCAGCAGCAAGCCCTTAGGCTTCAAATTATGTTTTTATGCAAGAGAAGAAAGTGCATTACACAGGGTGCTGCAGTAGTCACTGCAGCACCCTGGACTTTCAAGACAGCTCTTGCTGAGCCCCTGAGTCGGCATGAAGGGAGAAGTGCCCAACTCAGGGCATGTTATGATGTGTGAGAAGGTACCCATCTCTGAAATCAAAAACTAGAGTGGAGCTGCTCTCAGATTTGGACCTCCCTTTAAATCCTAGGTCCAGTTTTGCATCCCATCCAAAGATACTCCTATGAAAGTCAAAGACACAGAGAGATAAGGAGTAATAGTAATTTTCAAACATGAGCCCAAATATTATATATATTATATACTCCATGGAGTTGCTGTTAAAAGACAGCCATCCTTTACAGTTATAAACTGTGTTTAAATTGAACTTTGATTTCTTAAACAGACTTACATTTTTATAAGCCATCGTCAGAGCATGAAATGAACGCAGCGCTAAAAATGTGTTAGGTATAAAAAAATATTCAGAGGACACTCTGGGCTACTGCTTTAAACAGCACAGCCGAAATTCACAACCAACAGGAAGGGATATGGGCAATGTCCACAGTATTGTGCCGTGGCTCCCCCAGGGAGTTTATACTGACCCCTTTGTGTTTGAAGGCTGGTTACCAAGAGGTTTGGCACGGGACAAGCACTCAAAACTGTGTCACTAGTTACCTGCTGTTGTCTGCCACAGTGTCCTCATCCATCTGCACTAAGCAAGACATTATTAAAATAAAAAGGGGTTCTGAGACCAAGAACCAGAAATGGAGCGGCAGAAAGACAATGGCAAGCACAGAAAACTGCTTTAATCAAAAATCTGGCAGTGAGAGAAACATCAGTAAGAAAACCAGATCTTGACTAGTTTGTCCATCATGTTCCCTCTCCACACCTAAATTATTCTAACTGAAAGCAAATGTAATTTCAAACAAACAGCTTGTTACCCACACAAAAGCTATTCAGAGAGTGCATCAAACAGCAGACCCAGTAGCAAACAATAAGCTAAACTAAACACCCCTTTGAGAGCAGCTCTTTTGAGAGAGCCAACTGAGCTACAAAACTGCTGGGGATGAATAACATCAATGCAATTTATTGGCTTTCTTCAAATAAAGACCTCAGTGTAAGGAAATGATTGAAGAGACAACTCTGTTAGAGTCATAATTAACAAATTATAGGTTCCATTATACATATTGGTCTATACAACTCATTCAGGATAATGACAGAACAAGCTTTTCTTTTCCCAGAAAAAAATATTTTATTAACATTACTTATGAATTTATACTTAGAAAATATTGTAAGTGAAATTAACATGAAATTCAGACATGACTGAAATACAAAATATAAAAGAATGTGCAAAAGTATCACCATAGGCATAACCTACCATAAGACATATAAAAGTGCCTCAATAGAGGGATTACTCTTTTGTAGATAAAATCTGCAGAAACTTCTGCTGCTCTGCTTCAACAGCCACTGCATTATCACAAATATCAAGATCCTCTGCAGATGTAATCAGCATAGCTCCGCTGAAATCAGTAAACTGCTGATTAATGCCATATGAAGCTCTGGAGTAAGTTAGCAAAAATATCAAATGTCATGAAAAAGTAACAGCTACATTTTTATTTTAATACTCATTGCTTATTCATTGCCTTTGTCAGAGTGTTTATCAAGGCATCCTTATTCCAAGTTCTCTTCTGTGGGATGACCTGCATTTAAATTTATACTTCTTTTACTGTTATGAAGGCTTCTGGAAGCCTTCACTATGAACATTAACTGTAAATGGCAATGTATTTAAATGATAGAGTAAAAGTATGTAAATGGCAGGGCAATAAATCTCTGAATACACTTGTGATAAGTTCCTTTTCTTTAGCAAGCAGAGGATGCAAAAATTTTAAAAATCCATGGCAGATTTCCAGTGTTGGACTCTCCTTAGTTATAGTAACAGACAAACGATTTTTCAAATTTTAATTGATTTGCAACAGCTGAAATATTCTTCCAAGGCAGTAGCAACATTCCCCCCATAAAAAACATGGAAATCTACACAAGTCTTTCCAAAATATTATTGTAAAGACAACAGAGCAAAAGAACCAAACTTCGGTTCATTCTCCTATTAAATGCAGTCCATTATAAAAAAGTAAATTGCATAAAAAGCAGCTGTGAAACACAGACCTATGTCAGTATAAAACTTTGTGAAAAAGTGGAATCAACAAAAAGTGTTTCAAACATCCAAGTGCACATCAGCTTTAAGACTTCAGGTTATACGGCTGAGATTTTTTAACCAGTTTTCTCACTAATTTTCTGCGGGATACATTTGTTGGCTTGTTGATTCTCAGTTTCTGATTTCCTGCTAACAAAACAAAGGAAGCAGTTAGGGAAACTGAATGACAAACCTTGTTATTGTTTGGGTTTTTTTTTCATTTTATGCTGTTCAAGCAGTTGTCCAATAATAACAAACATACCAGAAACTGTAACATGTTCTGCATTCCCTGTTCTCACGCTGTAAGGTCTCTAGTGTGTTCACCTTTGGCACTGGAATCCTACTTTGCTGCCCTTTTCCTGAGCAGGCACCAAAGCCTTATCTAGTTGCCCTGCAGTGCCAGCAGGATGGAACTAAATATACTGCCCCCTACTAAAAAAACCAAACCAACCAACCAAAAAAACAAACAAACAAAATAAAACCACACACATACAAACAAAAAACCACAATCTATTCTTACATTTCTCTGAACAGTGAGGCAAATGTTAAAATATAGTCAGTGCTTGTGGGAGTCGAAAAGATAAAACTATTTGAGTTTCTGCACAAAACTCACAGAAGCTGCAGAGTGTCCTAAGGCAGGCAGAGTTAACTCCAGATATTCTTTCAAAGGCTGCATGAATTGTGTGAGAGGAATTCAGAAAACAAGTCCTCTGCAATCTTTACTGAAAATCTTTGTCTTTATGCTACCTATGTATCAGCACGTAGAGCCACTGTGGCCAGCTCCCAATTCTTTTGCCTGCCACCCCAATGCATTTGTCTTCTTTTCCAATATAAACTTTTAAAAATTAAATTAATCACAAACTTTTCACTCGAAACACTACAGATCAGTTTAACAAACAATTGTATATTTGCACAGTGAAGGTCAACTGAATTCAGCTTGAGACTCCAAGAAGTAACAGGAAAGATGCTGAGGAGAAAATAATGGAAGCAGGAGAGGAGGAGTGGCTTAAGTTGCCTGAATTATTTGCCTAATGTTGCTGTGCACTCCCAAGCTATAGAAATGAATATGCATAGCACAACATTAATTAGCATTAATCATGCCCTTAACTTTGGTCTTTGGCTGTACCAAGCCTTACTGAATTGCACAATCCACGAGTTGATGAAAAAGCTTGTAACTGGTACTTTACATGTGGCTATCTGGTGCTCTAGTTACAAGACAGACAGCATCTCCTTACCTCTTTCTTCCACAACAACAACAACAACAAGGACAGAAAAAGATGAGGAAGAGAACCCCCAGGTGAATCTGGCTGGGCGTGGGCAGGGGCAGTGAGGAGGTGAGGTGCTGAAGAAGCAGTTTCCTTCCTCCTCTCCCCAACACTCCACACTGGAGCCTGGCCCTACCACTTCACAGGTAGTAATGGATGCAAATTAGATAATCACAAGCATCTCAGATAAACTTAACGTACTATTAGAGACTCTCTCGTAATACAATGGCAGAGACATACTCAGATTTGCCATCCACAGAAATATTACTGTCATGACTAACTGGCAGGGAATATTTTTATTTCTGAGGATTGTGCTCAGGGTACAATCCTTGCCCCAGCCCAGATTTCAGCCGAGAACTGAAGCATCATGTCCCAACATAAGGCTTCTGACTACACAACTTCAATACTGAAGTACTCAGACCTTGTGCATATGATGTTTAAAACAGTGCTACTTACTAGTTTTTCCTTTTTATTTTTCTCAAAGGCAATGTACATGCTTCATGCAGTCGTATGTATCAATTAGTATCAATTTTTAAAATACTGTGCTATGTCTGTTTCCTAAATGTTCTGGGCAACAACACACAATTATGCTTTTCTCTTTCTCGTTTATTTTCATATCAATTTAACTATAGAGTATTAAAACTTGCAGTAGCTGGTATGAAGATATGACTGCAAATAAAAGCAAAACTGTTTTGATTTCCAAGCACAGCCAGTGGCTAGTTTGAATAAAAGCATTTGAAAAAACGAGTTACCATTCCAAGCTTTCCCCCCACAGTCAGAGAAACAGCTGACACAGCACAACTGATGAGGCAGAAATCTTTAGTAATGGGAATAGGAAATGTGAGTAGGCAACAGGGAATTAAGATAGGATGGTAACTTCTGAAAACTTCTGAAAGGAAAAAAGTAAATTGATTTCATAACTGACTTTAATCTTATTTAAAACCATCCAGAATAAAAGGATATTTTAATTAGTGGTCGTGGAGGTACTGAATAGTTTAAAGACTGATACCCTGTGGGCTCTAGAAAGTAGGCTTAGTATTTTCATGTGCCTTTCTCTACATTTCATTCAAATATGGTGTAACCACCTCACATCACATTGATCTTGCCAGAAGGATTTAGCATTGCCTTTCAATTTTCCCAGCCCTTGAAAACATAAGAGTCCAAAATGCAAAAAGCATACCCCTGTAGCAAGCCAAGGTGAGTAGAAGAACACTATGAACACTTGTTACTGGCATGTGGATTGCTTTAACTGCTTGTGACTGAAAAAATTTAAAAAAAAAGAAAAAAAAACAACCAACAACAAAAACAAACAACAACAAAATAAACCCTTACCATTTCTACAGACATTGTAGCAATCCATTTCAGTGACAAAGTTGTTGGCATTTCCACCACAGCCAGTATATCTGAACTCTTTACATGATTTAGTCTTGGTGTCATAGTAATAGCGAGGCACAGAAGAGGAACACAGTCCTTCATCCTTTGGGCTGTAGCACAGCAAGGGGCCAGCTAGGGGAGAAAAAGACAAAGAGAAAAAAAAGGAGAGAGGGCAAGAAAAATTACATAAATGTAATCTCTGTACACAGCTCCTTAAAATTGAACCTGCAATAAATTTTGTGACTAAACAGCTCTTTTCCCTCTTGAATTGGCACTATTACTGATGACTTCAGAGACTTTCTACATCTTATTCCTGTGAGCTGTGAATCTGAGAAAGCAACAGACCATCCTAGAAAACAGGATTATATCCCATTCATCAGCTTTTCCCATTTGTGGTGCTATACATATGGCAGCTAAGATTTTTACATAATCTTATTCCATTAATATAGGAATATAACAATAATTTTGGTGGAACAACCTCTATGGAGAGAAAAAAAAAAGGCACAACTTTCCTATGATTTTGCCAGCAAATTCTGCTTGCGGCAAAAAGCACAAATCCAACAACCTTCCTCAAGAGCATGTTTCTTTTAGCCTCAACAGTATCTTATATTTCCTGCTATAGTCCCTTTATCAACTCATTGTATGTGCAACAGAAATAATTCAGCTTTCACCTAAGAAAATGCTGACAATCTGTCATCAGCCACAAATAACTGTCATCAAGCACTAATAAAGTTTAGGGCAGTAACAGCTTTTCTACATTCTGGTAGACCTTCAAAGACCCTATCTTGAACTGGATATTAATCTGGTGCTCACGTCAAAACTTAGCTATAGTCACCTGCCCATAATTACCACCATTCTTATTTAAAGCTCAGATGGAGAGACAGTAAGAATCACATTAGCCAAAACACTTTTGTCAGAAGCTGAACTGTTGACTGCCAAAAACCTGAGCTGTCTACCACCATCTCTCAGGCCTGAATTATAGAAAGGTGCTGCTGCTTTACATTACACTACCCCTTCCCTGGATATGACTGCCACAATTTGACACATCTGCCTCAATACAGATCTATAGTCTTATTATTTGCTTTCAGATACACTTCAACAGCTCTCTAGAAGTCAAGAAATTGGTTGGGTATAGCTGTGGGTGTATTTAAGACCTCAGCATTTTTGTTCTTCCAGTAACAGCTAAGATACCATATTAAGATTAAAGTGGACAATATAAACATCTGCTTTACATAAGTTCTTCAAAAATACCACTGTATGGGTATTCAGAGGAAAATATTAAATGAAGTGTCATCTTCATATCACTTTCAAACCATCTATTTTATTAAAAATTTAGAACAACCATTACTTTTTTCTGGCAGACAGTGGTCCACACAAGACTGCAAATCTCTGAAGTTGTTGCCATTTCCGTAACAGCCACCATAGAAGAATTCCTCACATCTCATCGAGCTCAAGTTAAAGGCATATCTTCTTAGATAACCCCTGCAAGGTCCTCCATCAGCTTCCAGCCGGCATAATTTGGGCACTTCTGCAGAAAAAAACAATTCCATCCTCTGTAAATCCAACCCTTCATGTTTCACACACAGAATAACATGGTAGTGTAGGAAAAACGGGATTACTACAGCTGCAGGCTAGTCTGTTTGTCTCACCTGCTTTTTACTGGAGGAATCCAAGCCATTAATAAGCGAGTAAGTGCAATATTAATACTAATAGATAAATTCCACATGTCATCTCTGGGTCAACTCACTCTGCATTTCCTACCTGAAATTGATGCGAGCAAGAAGCCGCAGCAAGCAGGAGGTCATCAGTTGGACTTGATCATCTTAAAGGTCTTTTCCAAGCTAAGCAATTCTAAGATTCTATGATACATCGGGTGGGTGCAAAGCGTCCCGCAAAGCCAAGGAGCCTCCCCGATGTCCCCTCCAGCCCCCTGCCACCCCGGGGTCCTCCGGGGCGCTGGACTCACTCTTGATGGTCCAGCAGCTCTTCTCGCAGTCGTCGAAGGTGAGGAAGTTGTTGGCGTTACCGTAGCAGCCGCCGTAGGTGAACTGCTGGCAGCTCTGCGTGTGCCGGTCGTAGTACCAGCGCGGCACCAGGGCGCGGCAGGGCCCCTCGTCGGGGGGCAGCAGGCAGGCGCGCTGCTTCTCTGCGGAGAGAGTAGCACCGCGGATGAGGCCAGGGCTCCGGCGGGGCGGCCCCGGCCCCGCGGGGTCCCCCCGAGGGCCCACTCCTACCTGTGAGGGGGCGCTGGGCCAGCGCGGCGCAGGCCAGCGCCAGCAGCAGCGCGGGCAGCGGCAGGCGGCGGCCGAGGGCCATGGCGGGCGGGCGGGCGGCAGCGGGGTCCCGGCAGCGAGCGGCGCTCCTCGCTCCGACGGCAGCGCTTTATACGCACCGAGGCGACTTGCCCGGGCCGCCTCCTTGCGCAGGTGGTGGGAGGGGACGGTCTGATTCAGCGGGACGGGAGATCGCGGCTGACCCTGCCGTCACCGGGGTGCGGAAGGCTGCGCGATGCCGGAGCCCGGGGGGGCGGGCAGCCTCCGCCCCGTCCCGCCCCGCTGCCGTCGCGGGGAGCAGCGGGGGCCGGGCCGGGGGCGCCGCCGGGGCTGCGGCGAGATGGATGGGATCCACTCCCGCCCCGCTCATGTTACGGCATGATGCTCGGAGAGCGTTTCCTGTAAATCACGGCGGAATCCGAGACAGGTCACTTAGCGAAAGCCCCCTCTCTCTCCCCCCGTTGTCCTCGCCCCACCGAGGCCGCTCCCAATTCGGAAGCTCCGGGTAGAGGGCGGTGGGACGCCGAAAACCAAACGCTGATCCTGCTGCAGGTCCTGGTCCAGCCGAATGGAGTAGAGGCTGCTTAGCAAGTGCCGCCGAGACAAACGCCTGGCATTAGTTTGCCTCCATAGTGTAAAACCCTGATGAACTTGAGAAAATCGAGGCATCGTCAGAGGGCTTGGACTCTGGGGAAACCCGAGGGACCGAATGGATAACACCTCTGGCAGGGCAGAGAGAAATGGTTTCCAGGAAATATCATGATCTAGTTTATTCTATAGATTTTAAACTCACCAGGCAATGGGGTGTGATCTGTGGGAGAGAGAGTGAGCAGCAAACAGTACACTTTCCCTCTCTAATCTATCAGACACATTGCATTAATTAGTGTTTACCCCAGACTGAATATAATAAGAGAGATAAGAGTGGCTGCAATTAGGCGTGTTCTCCATAGATAACAACAAACTAATCTGATCTCCTATTGTTCTTCTCTGCTCCCTTTACAGTGACATTGGGCCACAGTCCTGCAGGCACTACCCTCGATGGGTTGCGATACAGGGCCCTGGAAATCTGTGGCCTGCAGGAAAGAAGTCACAGACTGTACAGGCTGTAAGCAGGAGGCATTTCAAAGCACCTTGATTATCTGAACTGACTTTCTTTACGTGGCTTCTCAGCTTTACTTATGTCGTGGAGGATTACAACCTAGTTTCCTGCCACAGTTTTATTTTTCATAAAGACAAGAAAGGAGCAACTCTAATCCCTAAGCCACCTATGTGACTTCTGAAAGGGCACGTCTTTTTCTCCTTTTTCAGAATTGTTCCTTTTTTCAGACTCTCCAGTAGCTAAAGGACAAGTGAGTGCTTTAGTGACAAGAAAATAAACCCTGGTGCAGCCTGAGTCATCATGATGGGACATGTCTTCCATGCTTTAGATTCTTATAGCTACAACTGCTACTGATGGGTGTCCTCATTTCTATGAGGATTTTGTTCAGATTATTAGGCAGAACAACTGGATTAAAGTTTATGTCCAGAAGAAAAGAACCAACAAACCAAAAAAACACATACTTCTTCTATTTCCAAAAGAAAGCAAAAGTCATCTTTCTAGTATTGGGAAACTAAGTGGTTTCAGTATGATGGGTTTTTATATGTTGTCTAGACTGATGTCCTCTAGTTTTCATCGCATCCTTTGGAATTGCAAAGAAAGAAATTTAAATACCACTTTAAACAAGAGCAGCAAAGTGAATGTTCTAATGCAAACACCATTTTCAATATTTTCCATTTCCTCTGTGCATAGACACATAGAAATCAAAGTTTGAGTTAAAGCCACCTATCCATTAATGCTGCTATCCATCAATGCTGCTATTCAGCTTCCCCTTTGCTTTAACTTAGATCAGGTAAATATTTGTAAAAATATATGAACCACAATAAAAGTTAACACAGCAGGTGGTAGAAAGTCCATTACTGACTGCCATCTGCAGAGCTAGTCATGTCAGCAGACAGGACAGTGAAAGCTTCCCATTACAGAGCCATGGATACCAAATGCTTCCCACCCTAACTGTGTCAGTGGTGTGCCAGAGCCCACCTTCAGCTCGCTCCTGCACCCTGCACCCTGCATCTGCCACCACCACATCACATGCTCTCTGCCTTTCCACACCAGAACGTTCCTGCTCCCACCAACAGCCTGGGCTCCTCAGGGACACTGGCCAGCCAGCTCCTTCCACCTGTTTTGACTGGCCCAGGACCAGCAGCCGGTGGGGTTTGAGAATGCAGCTGTCAGGATTGGGTATGGGGGGTGTAGAAAGCACATACCAGGGGCTGGAGATACTAGCCATAGGGAGAGGAAGAGAAACTCATTTTAGTGAACTGGCTAAAGTAAAATTAATACAAATCCCAAGAGGGTGGGAGCAGTGCTGGAGAACATGCAAATTTTGCATGCTGCTGACAGCTGGTTACATCTGGTGAGTGGGGTGAGGAGGAGAAAGGAGTGTATTTAATGGGAAAAAACAGAGGAGGAAAGAGGGAGGGATAACTGCCTATAAGGATCTTTGAAGTGGCAGATAACAGAAGGACTGCAAGCCCATTTTAATGGCCTGTAGCTTTGTTCAGTCTCAGGGGTCCTGAATTTTGCTTCCATTGCTATTGTAGGAAAGCAGCTGCCAGGATGAGAGACACCAGGTACTGTACAAACATGCATGGAGGGACCACTCTGTTCCTAAAAGCACAGAACCCTATTTGGGATCTAGACCTCAAAACTGTATGCAACCACAGGAGAAGAATTTCCTAACTCCTTCTTGTGTCTTCCGAATGCATCACTTCCCTTATGTTGAGTACTCCACCTCAACACCTGTCATAACTCCATGCGTCCAGAGACCCTTGGCGCAAGCCAGGCACAATAACCCCCTTATGCAGTGTTGCAATTCTTCTTTGCAGACATACCTACCAAAAATTTGCAATGTCTGGCATTGGTGGGCTGGCTACCTGTTGGGGCACTTTATATGGGAGTGGTTTCTTCCCCTCTCGACCTTAGTCCAGTTCACCTGCAGTTGTAATGCACAAGTATTGAGGAATGTTCCCATGCACACCACCTGATTCTGCCTTAGCCACTGGGCAGAAGAACACAGAGCCCAAAGATGCTGGTGGCAGGGAGCATACATCATTTCTGTGGCCGGGAGGTTCATGAGGAGAAGGTGATCTCACTGCTGAGCCAAAAGCCCCAGCCGACCATGCTGCTCTTGGCCCACACTGGAGTTGTACAGGGCGAGGCCGGGGGGTCAGCACAGGAGGGTCTTCCAGCTCCCGGCTCCTGCTGGGACGGCCGGACCTCCCTGTGCAGGCAGGGCCCGTGTCAACGCCCCGGCAGCGGGGCCGGGCCGGGCGGAGGGCTCTAATCCGGTTAGAGGGGATTAGCGTGCAGGTTTAAAGGCCGGAGCGGAGCGGGGCAGGGGTGCAGGCGCGCCGGGGAGGAAGCGGCCGCCGAGCAGCGGGGCAACTCGGGCGGTAGCGTGAGAGCCAGCCGGGGGCGGGCCGGGGGCGGCCGTCCCACAGCCCCGCCACCGCCCGGGGGCTCCGGCCCCGGCGCCCTCGCTGCCCAGACGTAACCTTTTGTCCTCACTCCCTGCGTGCTTCGGTAGTGTAGACGATGCCAGCCATCAACATCGAGGACCTGAGCGAGAAGGACAAACTGAAAATGGAAGTGGAGCAGCTCCGGAAAGAAGTGAAGCTGGAAAGGCAGCCGGTGAGCGGACACGGAGAAGGGGCCCGAAGCTGCCCGGCGGGCGGCGGGGCCGGGTGCGGGGCGGGGAGCAGCAGCCCGCTCCTGCCCGGGCGGTGCGGGGCGGGGAGCAGCAGCCCGCTCCTGCCCGGGCGGTGCGGGNNGGGGAGCAGCAGCCCGCTCCTGCCCGGGCGGTGCGGGAGCTCGGGCGGCGGTCAGGAGCACGTCGGGCGGCGGGGCAGGGGCGGCGGGGCTGAGGGAGCCGCTCGTCCGTACAGCCCCGGCTGTTTTGGGACGGCCGCGGTTTGCACCGACCGATCCTGCCGCCGCTTTGGGTCGGGGGCCGGCGCGGTCGGCACAGCACCGCTAACACCGCGTAGGAGCGCCGGTCCTTCCCGGGGGTCACCGTGGGACCCGGGGGAAGGAGCGCACCACCTGGGATAAAGCGCCCCGAGGGGCTGGCACGGGCCTGCCCTTCGCGGCCGTTCCCGGTGGATTTGGCACCCCTGAACTTCCCCTCCCCGTGAGTCCCTGTCGCCCAAGGCCGGCACGAGGCAGCCTTGCCAGGCGAGGGAGGAGCACGTCGCGCTCCGTTCCCCTCTTCTGTGGGCAGAACGCGCTGGGACGTGCTGGTGCTCGGGGAGGGGTGGGTGTTCCTCCCCTGGGAGGCCAGGGCAGCCCTGTCACGGCACTACACCCTGCCCTGGCCGTAGCTGTCCGCGCCCCCGCCCCGCTTCCCACGCTGTGCAGTGCACGGGCGGAGGGCAGGACCCGGAGCATCGCCCGTGCCGAGCCGCCATCAACATTTAGGAACATTTAGACATTTACACTGATTGTTCCTTCCCACGAGTACTTTCCTTAAAGGTTTTGTACATTTTCTATAGACGAAAGATCCGCAGAATTGATTCTGCTCCACGATGAAACTAATATTGTTTTTCCTTTTTTCTTTATTTTATTTTTAATTTTTTTTGTCATTCTGCATGTCAGCAGAAGCAAATTACACCTAAAAAACCTGCTTTTGGTCCTAGTTTAAGACCAAGAGTACATTTATACGTGGGAATCAGAAGCATTAGACATGTTCATTACGTTGAAGGTCTAGGTTTTAGCCCAGAAAATATGAATGTTGCAGTCATGTTTTAGCTGTGAGTTAGGTATCAGTGATTGTAGATGTTACGTTATAGTCTAAAGTTCCAGCAGTATTGACAGCTTGACATCCAACTAGTGTAGATCGCTATATCATCTCTCAGAGGGTTCTTAGACAACTGAAATACATTCGGCAGGGTGTAAAGTTTTTGAAATACTAATATTAATTTTAAATACCTACATTTTTGGAATAAACTAAAACCTTGATTGCTTTAGGAAAATGAATATTTTTCAATTTTCAGTTTACCAGTGCATAGTAACAAAAGTTTCACTGCCAGAGTGAAATCTATATTGTAGTTGCCACAGTTCCCTGGTACCTGTATGGGTGTTACAGGTATATGGAAATGCAGAAACCACATTACTGTTGGTACCAAAGTAGAATCATCAGCCAAAATTTTCTTGACCCCCACTAACGACTTCATGGAATAAAAAGGAAGTGTCCTTTGGAATGAGTAAGAATTTCTAAATGTGTATTTAAGCAAGCTTTTATTCTTATAAGTGAAAGTAATCCTGGTAGTGCTGACTGAAGTAAAACAAACCCTGGTCCTTCATACACTTTGGTGTGCAGCTTACAGTGGTGTTAGGTGCTCCAATTTGAATGAACAAAGTTTTCAAGGCACAGAACAAGACACATGTAATGGGATTTGTAGGTCCAGCTTCTTCTTTGCTGTAAGACAGCTAGATCTTATTTTATGCACTGTTTAATTGGGAATTAACTCTGTTTCTTCTGATGGCTTAAAGCTTAATTTTGTACAGGCCATGTTCTGTTGTCTGTGATACAGCGGGTAAATTCATTGGTTCTTTTGGTAGTTTTACCTTTGAAATAAAATATAATTAATAGAGGAGTCAAGGGGCCTTAAAATAGAAATACTAATCATCCAGTGGCCTGGCCAAGAGCTGCTTCCGGCTCCTGACTCTGCATTGCTGTACCACTGCAGGACCTGCGGGTAGGAAGGGAGGAGGTGGGCTCAGAACAGGAGTGTGTCCTCAGGCATGTCAGGCATTCAAGCATCTAGGGACAGTTTCTGCTGACACAGGGAGCAAGAGATGTGTGCACAAGGAACCCCAGGAGCCCCAGACGTTCACTTGTGCACTCTCAGACTCCGCAGACACCATTACCACATGTGCTGCATGTGCTTCTGTGTCAGTGAACAGAAACTAAATGCACTTCTTCGCCACAGGTGGGTTCTATGCAGGCTTACCTACATCAGTTCTAGTTTGGTATGAATGCTATAGGAAGTGCTATGGTCTCATAGCACAGTCGGTAGGCTCTTTTATTAGCCACTGTCTGAAATAACCCCTGGTAACCAGTAAATAAATTGTCTTTCCAAGGTAGACTCTCATTCAAGGTGCATCATTGCCATAGCAGAACTGCAAAGTAAGAATTTGTATTACCACTGAAAAATCACTGCTGAATGTTTTGTTTGTGAAAAAGACATAAAACCATAAATACTTTGAAACTGAATTGGAAGTTACTGACCCTGAAAATATTGACTGTAAGTCGTTCTGGTGCTGAGGGAGAATGTGAAATGCAGCTTAATAAAACTGGCTTGGCTAATTATGAGCACAAGTTTAACACTGCAGCAACTGCTGTTTGGAGTGGCGTTTACATTCTCAGAGATACTCACATGTTCTGTCAATATCGGGCTGTGAAAAGTGAGGAAGGAAGCTGAGGCTGCACGTGCTTAGTGTTCTGTGGCCAGATATTTTATGCTTGGTGGGAAGGTAAATGAGAGAATGTAAATTYTCGTGTTTCCTCCTCTGATGAGCATTTCCCACGGCCGTAACGCAGACGCTTTTCTGTCCTTTCCCTCGAGGTGTCCAAGTGCTCCGAAGAGATCAAGAACTACATCGAGGAGCGGTCGGGAGAGGACCCGCTGGTGAAGGGGGTTCCCGAGGACAAGAACCCCTTCAAGGAGAAGGGAGGCTGTGTCATCGCTTAGGAGAAGGGACCCCGCGCCTGCCCCTGGAGCAGACATTCCTCCCGTACCCCTAGGGAGTCACTAGCGTGTCCCCACCGCCGCCGGTCCGTGTCGAACAAGCACAGGAGCGGATTTCTTTTTATTCTTTCTCCTTACAAAAATACAGAAACCCGCGCGAAAGCTGCCGAGCCCCGCGCCGGCCGTCGGGCAGGGCCGGCTGTGCCCCTGTCGCTGCGCGGGGCCCGCTCGCCACCCTCTTGTCGGTCGCTTCATGGCTGTTCGTTGGCATTAAAGAAAACCTGCCCGTAACCCGAGAGCTGCCGTGCCTTGCTGCGGGGAGCGGGAGGAGGGACGGCGGGGCGGGGCGGAGCGGAGCGGGGGCTGCCCCGGCTGGCGGTCGGGGCCCGGCGCTGCCTGGCCTTTGCCCGGAACGGTGGGGCCGGCGTTTGCCCGGCCTTTACCCGGCCTTTGCCAGGCCTTTGCCCGCAGCCGCGGCCATGGCGCTGCGGGCCGGCGGGCGCTGGGCGCGCCTGGGCTCGGCGCTGCGCGGCCGCAGCTCGGGGCCGCGGGACAACGGGGACAGCCCGCGGCACCGCGACCTGCGGGAGGCCCTCCGGAAGGTACCGGGGGGGACCGGGGAGCGGCGGGACCCCGGGACACCGCCTCCGTGCGGGGAGCGAACCGGGAGAGGGCACAGCCGGCAGGACGGCTTCAACAAGTAAACTTGCCTCTGCCAAGGCCAGAAACGGAGCCTGTGTGTGTGCCCTGCCCGTGACCCAGAGCCCAGCCCGGCCTGTGCTGTCCCCGGGGGCTCGTCCTGCAGAGCCGGGCACTGTGCCCGTTCTGGAGGGCACGATGGGCGCATAACCGGATCATAAATCAATAGGAAACGGGGCGCTTCTGGTAACGTAGCGTGTAAATTGAATGCCACATGGCACCCTGCAAGTGCTGGTGGGCTCTGTGTCAGAGAGGTCAGTGTCACCTGTGCGTCTCCGTGGTGCTGTTAAGGGCTCCTGGCAAAGCCACAGAATAAGGGAGCCTGGTGTGGTGCCCACCGCAGGGCCGAGCAGCGAGGGTGTAGAGGCTTTCACCTTTAACCTATGAACCACTGAGTGCTGGAGTTCAGTACCT
>PYHW01010375.1:5683320-5699731 GCA_013186435.1 Turdus rufiventris | reverse complement strand
AAATGTTGGGCTCTTCCCCCTGGCTGGAGCAACTTCCAATGGGATGCAGTAATTTTATCAGTCCCACAGTGGGACTCAATGGGCCATTGGCAGAAAATTACTCTCTGGAGGAAGGATGGGTTGTGAAAAGATAAAGAACAATGCCCCACGTGGTTTCAATGGATGGCCCATTAGCAGAATATCTCCCACGGAGCTAAGGATCACTGCCCCCACCCTCAAGAGATGGTGATAGAATAAATATCTTTTATCACACTCTGTATTGTAACCCAAGACAGTTGCTGACACCCTGACATGCGGCTTATAATCGTGAAATTACTGTAAATGTTAAATTTTGTGATCGTTCAGTCACTGCTGGCTTGACCCATTACAAATACTTCTCCTTGTTTCAGTTAACTTTTCTAGGAAGGGATGACAATACCCAGTAATCAGTGCTGGAGCACCAGCCAGTTGAGCAATACTGCAGTTCTCCAGCAATTTGGATTATGCTTGTATGTGGTAGTACAAGGGAAGGTGTCCCCTGAATCCCCTTATTATTATAAAATAACGTGTGATTTTTTTGCAAGCAATTTGTACTGAAGCGTAAAAGCTTTTGACAGGACTTACTTATATCTTCGCAAAAACACAGTGAATGATCCAATATCTAAGAAGAAACTGTGGTTATCAGTATGTGGACTGTGATTTATTTATTTATTTATTTATTTATTTATTTATTTATTTATTTTAAAGCCATACACAATTTATGGTTTGTGCAGTGAGGTTGTCTTTGAGGGTTTTATTGTTGTGTCATGCAACGAAGATCTTGTTTTATTCAGTGTGGCCAACTTCACCTGGTAATAAGTCAGTTCTCTTGAGAAATTTGAGTTTTACCCAAAGGCACAGGTGCAAACCTACAGAAGTCATTCAGAATCTGCTTGATACAAAACACTTGGCCCACAGCAAACAAAACTCTATGTTAGTATATTCACCACATATTTTTGCCAAGATCCATCAAAATACTGTAATAACATTTTGGATGCTCTGTCAGGTATTCCTGGTGTTATCCAATGAGCATTACCTGATGCTATTACAGCCAAAAAGCTGTTTCACCACCTTCAGCACTGAGAGTCAGCATCTTAGGATGTGAGCTTATGGAATATGTCAATATAGAAGAGAAATGTGAGCTCTCCTAGATGGGGTTCTGCCAAGTATTTTTTTGCTATTGATCATTAGGCCTGTGTTAATTAATGTAACAGAGGGAGAGAGATAATAATTACTGAATGAACTGAACGTTCAGTATACGAATTTCTCAGAATTTGGGGAGAGAAGTGAAAAACTGGTTTTTCTGTCACAAGGATTCAAGTATGCTTATTTCTGTGGCCAACTGGAAGGCAGAAAGCAGCCATATATGGACTGAAATTCTCCAAAGAATGTGCAATAAATAGATAGTTTGGAAGAAGGTTCTGCAGGGTCTTAAGAGCACAGCAGTCTAGGAGGGAAAGTATTCTATTTCCAGCTCAAGAAATAGTTAGCACCACAGGACTTATTTATTTAGTGGGGAAAGAAGACTAAGAGGACTAAATTCTTTGAAATAACAAATGCCCTCTTCATGAAACAGTGTAGTAGTGAAATCATGGTCACAGGTTAATGGCATTACCTTTCTGTTGGGAACTGGTATTTGTTTTGGTAGGGTTTGATGTTTGTTTTTGGTAGGTTTGTTTGGGGGGAGGATGTTTGCTGTTTGGACCCCCTCATGAGGCTGACTGAGGTGTGTGGTGCCCTTGGCTGCCTGGCAGCAGCATCACCTGGTTTGGGCTGCAGGGGTAGGTGGAGGTGGGCAACATCCAGCTGCCTCCAGATGAGCTGGTAGGCAGCAGGAAGACACCTGCAGGCTGCCCACTTTGCTCCTTTCCCTTGGCTGTGGAAATCTGGGACTTGGCGGAGCGAAACATCCACTCTTGTGCCCTGAAACCTGAAAGTGTTGCTGAATGTAGTGGCTGTATTCCAGATGTGTTTTGCTTGCACAGGCTGGAGGGGAACGCTGCAGCCTGAGCAGTGTCAGGACTGTAGTCAGGCAGCTTAGGACACTGACTTTTGGAAGGTGTGCAACACTAGCAGCAGCACAATCAAGGGACTAGGTTTGGGAATATTATAAATTCTGGAAGATCACACTTTCCCAGTACATGTTCTGTCGGACTTGTGGGGAAGTCTAAATACAGACTAGACGTAAATGTCCCAGATGGCACTGACTTCCTTGAGTGTGTTTCAGGCAAAGGGAGAGGAAATTAATCTCTTCTACTTGACTTTCTTGGTACTGTGTGAGGTCATCAAGATCAGATCAATCTTTTTTGCCAAGATTCTTTTGAAGACAATTCAGATTTCCCTTCCTGTCACTTTCTAGAAACTGTACCCAAAAAGGACCACCATTATCATAGATCTTGGAGAGTCTTAAATTAGCCATGATGGCCTGTTCTAGTAATAACTGCTAAAATAATTATTTACATTTGCCTCATTACATTTGTTGTAATAGGTGTGAGTGAGTAGAGAATAAGGATATCCAAAGGGAAGTAGAAAATTAGTTGGCTTTCATTTTTTTCCCTATATGTAGTTTTTTCTTTTTCTTTTTGAATTGCAGTTTTTAGGTGAAAGTAGTCAAAAGTTTTTGTGTAGGATGCCTGTGTTTGTAACTTGTTTGTAACTTGTACAATATGTTTTCCAAATCTAGATCATTGACAAGGAGATTAATCCATTTGTGGACAAGTGGGAAGAAGAAGGACAGTTCCCAGCACATAAAGTATTTAAAATCCTGGGACAGGCTGGATTCCTTGGTGTGGATAAGCCAACAGGTAGGCGAGTGTATAGCTCCTGGCTATTGATAGTAATTGACTCAATGAATTAATTCACTTTTGCCCCAGGTCTAAGCATGGGTTAGAATTCAGTGCAAAGTTTACTTATATTCCTCAGTCACATGTATGCTGGTTACCAACTCTGCAAATACACAGAACAACATTGTTGAGTACTTAAGCTGGTATTCTTCTAAATACAAATGTTAAAACCTCTATGACTGTTATTTTAGAATTAGGGAAATGAACATCACTTCTATTTTCAACATATAATCTGTATAATAAATTGTCATCTGGATTCAGATACATATAAAATGATCCAGATCTTCATTAAAGAAACCACAATTTATAGGCATTTGGAAGTGTTTTAAAGTTTGGCTTATTGTACTTCCTGAACATGCAATCTCTCCATCATTTCACAGGATGAGGATAGTGTGGCCTTTAGGTCATTATCCCCTAGATTGTCTTTGAAATGCATTATTCCAGCCTATGGAAGCCTGAACAAAACAGGAAGCTGATCACACAGAGAGCAAGTTTTTGTGTGTATGTTTTTATGTGTAGGTGACACAAAAAGTCCAGAGGAATAGGAAGTATTTCTGCTCTTCAGCTAAGATACATATTCTGCTATCTTTCTTTGTTTATGTGTGATATACTTGTTTTCTTTTCAAGTGCTGCTCTTACATGTTCAAGTCACAATTCTCATGATTTTTTACCCCTATTTTCCTGCATTCAGAGCAGCCTGAAGTGACAGTGTTTCAGCAGTTAACTGCAGATAATTTTCTCTATGGAGCAGCTCACACAACCTTAGCTATGCCACACCACATCAGGGTTCTGTGCAATGAATCATGTCTTTTTATCACTCAATTTCAGAGAAAATATTCCCTCTTGAAATGAGCTCATATTCTTATATTACAATGTGGAAGGTTGTCCCACAGCTGTTCAGCTGTTAGATCTCAGAGAGCTGTTGGGCTCTGATTGTCTGACAAATCCAATTAAGTCTGAGCTGGTATTTCTTTACAGAAATGCTGACAGTTCAAGATTATGCTTAAGATCTGTTTAAAGGACAAATAGGATTACTGGGGGAGAGAGAAAACCCCTTCTACTTTCTGCTATACTTGTTAGGCAGATTTGAATTGTATCTCAGTGGGTCTCCTTCTCCTTGCTGATGTTCGTGTTTGTTGTAAAAACGGTGCATTGCATGGCTGACAAATTTCAGTTTTGCCTTCTTGTATTCATCGCAGGGCATGCAGAGGCTTCAGCTGGGGTAAGGAACCTCAATGCTGAGGGTGCTGCACATAAAACATTACAGAGGTGGACACTTTGTATAATGCTTACAAAACAGCTGACCAAGAAATAATGAGTGAAATCTCGTGAAGAAGGGACTCGAGGGAAAGGTCGCACAGAAAGTTGCATGTTCTTGATTACACCTGTCATACTCATGTTTAAGACTATTTTAACTTTGGCCCTGGTGTTTATATATAGCTATTGATGTAATTTATTTGGTGTCTACAGCTACATTTTATAAAAGGTATAAAAATTGATAAAATCCTCAGCAGCATGCGATCCATCTCAGTTCAGTATTGTTGGGCACAGAAAGTGCACCAACTCCTTGGAAGATGCTGTCTTTGCGGCATCCAATTGTGCAACAGAGTGTCACCAGATCCAGCTCTGCTCTGTGATGGTGTAATGCCACCAGGCACATCCTGAAAGTCCTGAAACTTTCTCCTGATGGTAAATCAAAGTAAGGTGTGTGACAGCACAACCTCAGCTGCACGGCTTTGGCAAAGCCTGAAATTCTTTGTCTTCTACACTTCTACAGAGTGCTGAGGCTTGCTGTATGATTGGTGTATACTGTAAAATAAAATTAAAAGATCCACCTTTTATACTCTGCTCAGCCACTTCTGTTATTTATTTGCTGTTTGCAGAGGAAGAGAAGTCTTACAAGAGTTGAAGAAGCCAAAAGCAGCCAGGAACTTTGGAGGGGTATTGCAGGAGGTCTGAAGAAGGGAGGTTAAATTGGTTTGAGGAGAGCAATGCAGAGTCACTTGTGAGTTAACAGTCTGCCTTACTTTCTCTTTCACAAACCAAAATCATCATGTTGTATTTCTTCAAATCCAGATCTTAAGACATCCTCTTCAAAGAACATGGATTTTTAAAAAACTAATTCACTTTAGTAATAGCTGCAATTTTGAAATACAAGTTTTATTGAATTTGTTTTCCAAGATGATTCTGACAAGTATGGAGGGTTTATTTTCCAGAAATAATTTTGAAGCTTTCTGATTGGGCAGAAATGGGTCACAAACTTGTTTTGCTTAGATAGAAGGAAACATCTGTTGGACTTTAGATTTGTTGAAAGTGGACTTTTTCCTGTGTAGGCACCTTTCCCTTTATGAACAATGAGCTGCTTAATGGGAGTCAGGGTTTTAAAAGAACGTGCCTTACATGTGTCCCTTATCACTGGAAACTTTCTCTGTGTGGAGAACTGATTTGGGGCACTATTTGTATTGCAAAGGCTCCCTCAATTCCCACTGTATGCAGCTGTGGGCTACAAACTTGACAAAGCTTTTCCTGTATACTTTTTCTCAGTTGTTTACACAGTAATTGGTTCTAGTGAATATTGGCTGTAGTTCAGGATGTTCACTGGAGGTCATGTAAACACTGTGGGCAAAGCTCAGACATGTACCCATAATTAGAGAATTTTTAAGATCATCAGTAGATTTAACTTACTGTCTGCTCAATTCTCTGCCACAGAAAGAGTCTTATCTTTGAACCATTTCTCTACTCTGGTATTCTTCACTTGACTCAAAAATAGTGCATAGTTTTCCTTAGGAAAAAGTTTGAGTTCTGTTTCATTGCAAGATTCTTCCTGGTAGTAAAACACATGGTGAAATGTGAACATAATTTATGTGTAAAAAGTGTGGTTTTGCTCTATGCAAAATGTGTTTTACAGAATTACTTCATTCAGGATTAGAAGAAAAAACCAACATCCCTATGTACTTATTATTCTTCATTTACATTTACGGTGTAGTTCTCCATAAACTATAAAATTCTGAGCTATTGAGCTACTGCCAGTCCCAAAACTAAGGGCAGAAAATACTATGGCAGGCAGCAGAAATATTTAACCAACCTTGGTAATTTGCCATTGTCTGTTTTGCTAAGGGAAGTGGGCAAGACATATTCTTTGAACTGTTTTATGGGCAGATTAGATAGATACTGGATTAAAAACTGGAAGTATCTATGTGATTATTTGTGATTTTATGGTTTATGAATCAAAGCCCTGCCTGTTGCTAAATTTTAGGATGCGTTGCCAAAAATGCAGGCTCAAAATGTACTGTGCCTGTGTATGCCAATGCAGATGATTAAAAGTTGTTTTATCAGCTGATGTAAAAGCACAGGAATCCTGTAAAGGATGGGAGGGAAAGGTTTGTGGGAGGGCAGTATCTGCCCTCCTGCATATTTGCATGGCATCACTGTGAAACATGAGTGATAATGATGCCTGCTCTGGGTGTTTCAAAAGTGTTTACACTGGCAGAACTGTAGGAATATTTAGTGGAATGCATTAGCATCTAGAAATAATTATGACAAGTTTGTCCAAATAGTACCCTTCATTTATTACTGTCAGAAACTCAGCAGTGAGCTTAGAAAATATGTTCTTATATATTTCAGGAAAATTAGGTAACTGTGGTACAATTTGCACATGAATGGGAAAATATAGTACTGCTGGGTCAAATGGCAGATTTGGGACTGGAGAAAGTAATAATCAGTACCTTCTTGTCACTTCAGACAGAGAAGCATCTAATAAAACAAAAATAGTGTTTCAAGTGATTGAGTGCACTGCAATTGCAAAATGATACAATACCTTTGCTTCAGAAAGCCTGTTTATTACAAGTGTCTCTGTGTTGAATGTGGGGGAGGGAGTATAGCTCTATACTATCCTCTAAAGTTAATTCTTGTTTTCTTCACAAGTGTACATTTGTCTGGTAAAATGTGACCTTGTGAGAATTTGGGCATGGAGAGTCTCTTGGAAAGACTGTATGGGGTAATTTTTTCCCCTTTCTGCAATACTAAACCTTGTTATTATATAGAATGAGCACAGAAGGATCTGAGAGGAGCAATAACTAGAAAGGGATTTAGTAGTTCTGGTGAAACAGGGTTTGATGGTATCTAGGAAAGTAAATGAAAGATGGCCAGGTATTTCTGTGGATAGAAGTAGGAAGGATATGTTTGTCAGAACTGAATTAATTTGCTCCAAACCATTTCTGTGTGGCAGTAGTGGACCAGCTGCAGTGCTTGTTCTTGGTTTAGTAGATGTAAGTATAGTCAGCTGAATTAACTGCTTGATCTTTTTCCCGCTTACAAAAGAGTGCAATAATAGTTAATAACCATAGTTGCACTCTAAAGGTTTGCAAGATAAACTTTTGGGCTATGTTTTCAGACACCAATGAACTGGTGAATCAGCTCTATCAAGTATTTGCCAGCTATAATTTATACCTTTTTTGCAATCAAGAAATAATTTTGATGGGCCTCCAAAAAGCAGTAGACCAAATCAGTCAGTGCTCTATTTGAATTGATTTGATGACCAAATTTGTGATGTGTGGCAGGGGTTTGGAGACATTGATCAGATAAGTATAAGAAATTTCAGTTGTTTATTGGACCTTTGGTGGATTGAAATCTCAGGAAAACAGGGTTTTGTATGTGTATATACACCTGAGTTCTGTGTAGTTGAGACTTTTTTCCCCCTCCTCCACTGTTGTGAAATGCTGACTGTTCAAGTCCCTTCTACTATCTGATGAAATTCAGTTGAAAATGGGAGGGAATTGTTTGCAACATTTCACAGATCACCAACTATTTCTGATCAGACAGGGAAATGAGCACTTGAGTTCCTCTTTGGCTTTTCTCTCAGCTGTGCACATGACTTGGGGAATGGTTGTGCTTCTTTTCTTCATGGCTGGTTGGGAAATGCAGTGGTACCTCTGAGAATAGCTTGTTCAGCTATCAATAGCAGCCAGCAGAGAGATGACTTACTGAAGGACACCCAGTCTTTGCAGAAGATATAATCTTCTTTTAAATGTGTTGTTGATAGAAGGATCAGATTAGTTCCTGGGATTCCACTTTTGTGCTTCAGATAAGGCAAATCCTCACACTTGTGGCTTGTAATGCAGAACACAGCAGTACTTCATGCAGTTCAGACGTGCTAATAACATTATCTTAGGGGTCAGACTTAGGAATTTCTGAAATCTGGTATGTGTACAGGTAGTTACAGGTTATGTCAAAATTACATTGGGAGGGCAATTTAAAATGTGTCTTTCCTGGAGAAAGTTAGAAGCATCTAACTGGGAGCAAATGCTCACAGCAAATGCTATGTATGCGCAATTAATGCTTGAGCCCTTGACACACATTTCTCTCACAGCAGACCTTTCTGTGTATCACAGGCTTTGCACAAACTGTCAGACCCACGTGCTGTCTTGAATCTGACTAGGAGCACTTAGAATCTGTTTGCAGAGATGAGAGTGTTACAAGCAGCTGTCACTATTGTGTCCCTGTTCTGCACCTGTTCTACTCTGGGTTGTGCAGGAGAGTCTGTACTCTGTTGTGCTTAACTTTCCTTCAGTTTTGTGGGAAATGGTTGGGTTTGGGGATTTTCAGAGACATATCTGCTAAGAATATGATGTTCTTGATTTTATAATTTATAATTGTTTATAATTTATAATTTTATAATTGTTCTTGATTTTATAATTGTGTATAAGAAAAGAATGCACACTAAAGAGAACAATTGAACATATTAAAGAAATATGAAATAATATAACTCCTGAAATGAATGTAGGGATTGAGCCATTATCAGGTAAGACATAATTTTGAGGAAGTTTTTATTAGAGGAGTCTTGTTTATCCTTTACTTCTGTAGATCAAATAGCCAGACTGTCTCTTGACAAAGCCTGGCCAATGAATGAGCTTGTACTAAAATAACCTGGGTAGTACAAATCTCTCTAATTTGCACATAACTGTTTTTTCCCATTCACAAGATTCCTGATGTCTGTCATATACATAAGTGGTGTAATTCAAAAGCTTTCTGAAAGTATAAATGCACCTCTTATGCTTCCCTGTCAGTACACTAATTGCGGTGAGTTTGGGAAAATTGTTTTTGTGAAGTGTAGGATTGATTCAGTTTTGGGCATTGATTCTTGCATTATGAACTGCTGGATGTGAAGGTTGATTCTTCCATGGAGTGAAATGGGGAAGAATATTGCTAAACAGTCACTTTGATATTGACATGGAAAACCTCTGAAAAGCTATTGACTTGTCAACACTTGCAAATCCCATTTTACAAATTTTGAATGACATCTGTCTTGAAGATGGGATTCTCAAAGATTGCAGTACAAGTTTGTTGTTTCTAGTTGTGTTTCTATTCCCAGCATTTGAGCATGATAAGTTGGAGTCCAGGCTGTGCAAGCTTAAACATGTGCCTAGCCAAATGAGAAGAAAGAAAAAAAAAACCCAAAAAAACCAGACAAGAAATGTATTTAGAATGTATTTAGTTTTGATTCTACTTCTAACATTTCTAATCCCCTGTTGACACACTTCATGCAAAATCTTGTGCATCATTATTAATCTAATCCCTGGGGATCTTGCATAAGGCCTTAGTCCAGTGTCTGTAAGAAAGTTCAGAGGTCCCCATAACAAAAAAAGTACCTTTTCATAAAGCTGAAAATCAGGTCATGTACCTGCTGTGGCAGGAGAGTTGGAACTAGATGATCTTTTAGGTCTACTTGAAATTAATTTTTTGCTCTTATTTAATACTGATATGCACATCAGAGAGTGCGTGGTATCTTCTACTAAGTGAAATAGGAAGTGAGAAAATTAGTTTTATTCCAAAATAATTCTAAGGTCTATTAGATTAGTCTGAGAAGTATTTGGATCCTACATTCTGGTTTGTTGGTACCACCCTGTTGAACATCTTTTATAGGGTTTGTCTAAATGATGCACTATGTTGTAGATTTGAGATGCAAAAGATAAATCCATATACCCTCAGTTTCTCAACTGATTATTAAATAAATAAATAAATAAATAAATAAATAAATAGTTTTTGAAGTACTGATGCACTGGGGACAGGAGTGAAGGGTGTTTCAAAACTTTAAAACTTGTTCTTCAGTCTGGATGATCTGACCAGTGCAAGACAAGTGCTTGGCTCATTTGTGGAGAGGCAAATGGGTATTTGGGGCCATCATAACTTGGATTGCATTATTTACTGTGTGCTTTGCAACTCTGAGGGATATGTAAATTCCCAAGTTCCCTGAATCAGAGGCTCAGGTGCATGCAACCATTCTTTCCAGATGTAATATATACTCCACATGGAAAAGTAATATTTTCTTCTGCGTAGTACTTTGTAGTGATAAGCATGATTGTATATACATTGTACAGTTTTGCATATGTTGCATTAAAGTATATATATAAAGTTATTTTTATACATAATTTTTATATATATATATATATAAAGATAATGGGTTTTTTATTGTTTTCATTATATTAAATCATAAATTCATAGAATACCAGTTGGAAGGGACCTCAAGGATCATCTGTTCTAATCTTTCTTGGCAAAAACTTGGGCTAGACAAGATAGCCCAGCACTCTGTCCATCTGGATCATAAAAGTGTCCAGCACTGGGGAATTCACCACATCTCTGGTGAGACTATTCTTACAGCTGATTCCCATGTGAAAACTTTTCCTTTTGTGTATAATCAGAATCTCCCCAGGAGCTCCTTGTACCCATTACCACTTGTCTCCTTCGCATGATTTCTTGTAAAAAGAGAGTCTTGCTTTTGCAGTGTGGTCCCAGTAAAACTGGAGTAGCTGTCTTGGTTATTTTTGCAGCTGACCTTGTTGACAGAAATATTGGGAGGAGAGGTGTTAGAAGTTTATTGGGACAGAGGTTGGGGAGCTGGCACAGGATTTGGGAGGAAATGGGAAAGAACCTGCAAGACAGGGTGAAGATTTGTTTGATGCTTTTATTCCAGGTATGTTTGGTTTTGTGCTGTCCTTTCAAAGTCATGATCATCTGGAGGAAATACAGCTTCACCCTGTTTGCAGAGGAAAAAAAATAGGAAAATGTATCAGTTAAAAAAAATGTGGAAAAGAAGTTGAAATGCAATTTTTAAAAATTATTTTTTTATTTTTTTCCCCATGCACTCAAGAAACCGTTTAAATACCTTAATCTTTTAAGGATTTTTCAGTAACATAAAGAGGTTGGAGCCTTTTATGAATGCAGAGACTTGTGAAAAGTATCTGTTTAAGTATTTGAAGTGTGGACCAACTGTGAGCGACAAAGTGCTAAGGAAAGTGTTCTTCCAATCACCAGAACTGTACATACACTGAAATTTAATTTAATTTTTCTGTTTTACAGAAACAGTTTTGAAGTAGGACCTCAGTGTTAGGGCTTTTTCTGTGGTGTTTTTGTTTTTGTTGGTTTTTTGTTGTTGTTGTTTTTTTTTTTTTTTTTCTTTATTTTGTTTCTTAGGCAGAGGCATGGGAGGCCATTTGTGATAAACAAAGTATTTTTTGCAGGACAGTATATTTCCCGAAGAATGGGTCTGCTTGTTCTCTTTGTGCCTTTCCTGGGTGGCCTAGAATAGCTGATTTCTGTTATCTCTGGTGCAGTAGCTACAGTTTTCCGTGAGACTACAAACCCACTCTGTGGTCTTGTCTGCCCTGGGAGATACCTTCAGTGCTGGGTAGCAGGAGCCAGGAATGTGGCATGACTCTGGAGGAGGGCAGAAACTTCTTGTGTGGGACCTTTGGAACACCATGACCTGTTTATGTGCCCTTCCCTTGTGCCTGTGAACTGGCAGAAAATGAGCACTTGCCCAGAACCTCAATCACTTACAAACCAGCTCCACTTGTACACCTGAAAGGGGGAACAAAGACGGAATGAATGAGAAATTTCCTTGAATGTGTATCACAGGGGAAGATATTTGAGTTTTTCATGGCTGTCATTGAATGCCTTAAAATTCTTTGAAGGTGACTTGAGTCAGCATTTCTTCTGTTTCCTATACTGTGTGTCAGAGGAAATGAATGAGACTGTTCTCACCCTTGCTTTATTATTCAAGAACAGGGGTCTCTCAACAGAGCAGAAGATCAGTGAGTAATAAGTTTCTGAAAGGAATTAATTTTTTTTTTCCATTATACATTATGTATAGCCTGTGAAACTCATCCATAGAAATCACAAGGAGCAAAGCTTAACAGGAATCCAGAGGATGTTAAATAAATGTATAGATGGTGGCACCATCCACAGTTACTTCTGGGAGAGTAATTGCATTTCTGGTCATCAGCTACTCACTTAGCAGGTAAATACACCATTTCACAGTTTCTTGTACTCTGTGGCCTCACCACCTCCCCCCTGAACAGCATATCTAGCACTGCTCCTTGTGCTGGAGTCTAAGCCTGCCAAAAGCATTCACAATACGTATTTCAACTTGTTCCGGATCCCTCCACAGCCGAAGAAAGGAAGCCTTTAATTAGTCACAGAACCATAAAGTTTGGAAAAGAACTTTTAGATTGTCAAGTCCAACCATTAACCTAGCACTGCCAAGTTAATTTTTGTACTTTTATCTGTCTTTGTAGTTGTGAGCATATTTTTTACTGGTCATTACTATCCATACTTATTTTCTAAATCTTACCAGCTGTTTTCAGCCCTCTATCTACTTGGGTTTCCCACTGAGCCTCATCTCTTTCTTCTTGCTTTTTTCCCTCTTGAGACAATTCTGGTGGGTGCTTGTGCAACTTTCCTAACAACTTCTATTTTCTGCTTCTTTTATTTTAACTGATTTTGGAAGGACTGAAGGTAATAAAAGTATTTTGTGAAAAAGTAGTGAACATTTGGATTTAAGGAGGTGGGGAATCATCTTTTATGATCAGATATTTTTGGCATTACTAAAGACCTCAAGGTTGTGAAGATTGATAATATTGAGGCCTTTTTAACCACCATAAATCACCAGCTGTGGATTTATTCTTCAAATCAGTGCCACTTAAGAGAAATTTAGACAGATAGCCTTTGCATTGTGTGGAAAACTTATGAAAGATTAAATTGCATTTTTTTTCCTCAAGCTACTAACATGCTATGTTTCCTTTACCTGGTGTTTTGTTTATTTTTGCTCAATAATCTTTATGTGAGTTATCTTTTGAAAGATAAATACATTATCTTTTTCATTTAACAGGGTTTTTATTTCCAAGTTTCCCTTCTCATAGCTGAGCAGTTGAATCATATGGTATCATGGAATTCCATGTTTACAGACCAAACCAAAAAGCCTCTGAATCCATCTTGCTGGCTTTTTGGCTTTGATTGTTTGTTTGTTTTAGGTAGAATAATGAGGTGCACTTCCCCCCAGCCTTATTTTTTTTCCCAGGAGCAATAGCATGGGAGCAATTTGCTTTTCTGTAGCTGGTGTGAAAGAGCTGTTAGCTGAGTTTGTCACTCCAAAGCCGGTCAGGAAATTCTTTCCAGTGTGTCCAGATGCTTCCTGTGCACAAGGCTGCTGTCATACTTGGCACATGATTAAAAAAAAAGAATTGCACCGAGGCTGCTTTTTATTTTCCTTTTAACCAGGTCCTTCGGCACCATGGAGGGAGGTCGGTTTTGCTGGATGGACAGTGATACTGTGCTTGGGGTTGTTTGGAAGACCAAACAAGGAACCGTGTAAAATATTTGTTTATTTATTTTTAAAGCCTTACACTAATTCATATTCTGCACATGTCAGGTTCTGCATTGTTACAAAAAAAAAAAAAGTAGTTACAGGAACTGATACTTGTAGCAGTGCTTCATTTCGGAGGAGGAGATTTAGGCATCTTTGCATTCTGGAGGATGTTTGAGCCAATTGCAATGCATCCTCTGACCTCTTTGTGGATTGTATTATTCTTTTACATGCTTCTGCATGGCAAAAGTTGTGTAAGCTGTACGTTCTGGTTGTTCCTGTAAAACCTGTGTGCTGCTGGACCTATAAAGGAAACAATTATGCACTTGCTACCTTTGGACAGGTCTTACCTGGACTCCCTGGCACCACACTAATGAGGTGCCCAGATAAAATCAATTCTCTCAAGAATAAAGGCAGTTTCCTACATTTTCTCCCTGTGTCCTTACAGCACATTGTTGGGAATCCCATCCTCTATCTCTGCCCATGTTGAAACTGTGTGTCATCCCATAGCTCCAGAGGAGGATGTGGAAAGAGGAGAATTCAAGAGGAAGCAAACACCAGGAGGAAAATTCTTTACAAACAGCTCATTTTGACAGGAAATGTTCTGCTCCTTCCGGCAGAACTTTGTAACTATTTTCAAGATACTAATTTCACTTTGTTCCAATTTTGCATTTATTTCTTGCTGCTGAGAATCCAGTTTTGTCTCTCCTAGAAGATGAGTATTTTGGTCTTTGAAAAGTCTGCTTCATCATGAACTTAGAGTCACCAACAGATCTTTAATGCACATGAAAGATGCTGTACATTCTGCTGGATGTACTTTTAAAATAGAAGGAACCCTCAGTTTTGGAGGTGCCCACTGAACACGCTTCTGCAAGCTGATTGTGCAAGAACTGGCCTGATCTGTAAAGTCACTGCATTGTGTAACCCATAAGCAGCTCCAGGGATTTCAGAATATCACCTCTCTGAAATGGATCAGAATCTGCCTGCTGCACAGATTCTGTGGTGCTGACTGCTATATTATGGGAAGGAGGGAAAATACCCATTTTCTGTTAGGAAACTGGAAAAACAGTGGAAGATAATGAATTGGACTTTCTCTAAAGATATTTTTCAAGCAGTTCAGTTAGGTGTCAGAAACATAAAACATGTAAATGCAGAGGATTAGCAAAATCTTCTAACTTTGATCTTGCTAAAGGTTTGACAGGTTTTAATTGCTCCCAAGTTTCAGACAAAGGACTTTGAAACAATCTAAGAAGCAAAAACTAAAATGATGTGATTATAGGAGATTTTTACCATTGCAGCAACCACTATCTAGATCTATAGCATAGTCTGGTTTCTGCAAGGAAAAATGCACAACAAAGTGGGGAGAGTGGAGGGGGGTGGGCAGATGCTATGTGGTACCTTGTGCCTGCAGGATGGGCACTCAGGAGGCATCCTCAGGCTTTCTGTTATAGTTTCAAGCTGTGTGGGATTCATGCTGAGTTCTGTGGATAGGCTGTCCAGCATGGCTTTAAAATAATTCGCCTGGATTTGGGTAGGTCTGTGTTTGTGGTGTGCACGTTCTTCCACTGATGGATTTGGTCAGGAGAAACAGAATAAAAAGAACAGTGGGTATGTGGACATGGCTGGTAGATTTGGGGGTTGAACCTGCTTCCTCTCCTACCACTCTAGTGAGCACTGTAATTAGCTTGTCTGTGATGAAAGGTGGAAAAAACCTCCAGTAGAGACTTTCCATGTCCTGATGAGACATGAAGCAGCACATGTGAAGGGTGGTGATGTCTTACAGTGGCTACCATCATCTCCTTGCCTGTCATTTGAATGAAGATAGTTGGTAATTTAATATATTTTTCCCTTTGTTTCACTGTTTTATTTATTCAATGGGTAGTTGTGAGCTGTATTCTGTAAATGCCTCCACATGCTGAATGATCTAATTTTCCGTGTGGGAGTACATAATAAACTTTAGAACACAAAAGATTGCATGGAAAGGTGGCATTAATTATACAAAATTACCATCAGAAGGTAGATTATTATACAGAACATTCTTTTTACATAAGAAACATCTTTTAATTTAATACTAAGTTTGAACTGACAACACTCAAAAAGAATCACAAAGCTGTGGAGTTTAATTTCTTGTAAGGGAATATCCTTAAAGGTAGTTTTTGAAACATACTATGTTTGGAGCCAAAGAAAATTTAAATTCAAGTTCTGATGAATAATAATAAGAGGATAATTTAATAATTTCTGATCATATCAGAGCTTGGTGAGAAAAGGTGAAATGTGGTCTTTCAGTACCTTAAGGGAGCTTATAAAAAAGGTGAGGACAAGCCCTTGAACGAGTCCTGTAGTGATAGAACAGGGAGTACAGTAATTTTACGATTATAAGCTGCACCCAATTATAAGCCGCACATTGCAATACAGAGTGTGATAAAAGGGTGGGGGCACTGATCCTTATCTCTGCGGGAGATATTCTGCTAATGGCCCACCCACTGAAACCAGGTAGGGCATTGTTCTTTAGCTTTTCACAACCCATACTTTCTCCAACGAGTCTTTTCTGCTAATGGCCCATTGAGTCCCACTGTGGGACTGATAAAATTACTTCATCCCATTGGAAGTTGCTCCAGCCAGGGGGAAGAGCCCAACATTTCTTACCAAGATAAAAAGAGAGGTTCTGGGACACTAAAGGAGCCCCTTTCTCCACTGGACTACAGAGGAAAACCGAATTTCTCGACATCACCACTGGACCTCAGGAGGGAAACTGCACCTTCTACAGGAGCACTGCTTCAACTGAACCACATCTGCCACTGCAAGAGGACTGCAACCACCATGTAATGGGACTGCTACCAACACCCTGCCTGACAGGGTGTCAGGTTGTACTCTGACTTTGTCAGGGTTTGGAGTTTGTTTCTTTGTAGTA
>PYHW01010375.1:5653235-5681453 GCA_013186435.1 Turdus rufiventris | reverse complement strand
AAAAGGTGAAAATGCAGGGATTATAGTCAAGATTGTTTTTTAATTGATCCTCTGTTAAAACTGCATGTCAACATGTATCTTCTTCTTGCAGGCTGCTGGCTGAGACTTGGATAGTTTAATAGTTTAATATAGTGTCCCTGTTGCTTGCCTGTCTTTTTAGCTGCAATGGGGCAAATACCACTTTTTAAAAATAATCTCTGTGCAATAAAAGGCCTGAATGCTATTGGGATTTGGCTCTGTTGAACATCCATGAGAACTGGGTACATATCTGCAATTTTAGTTTTTGGAAACGGCGATTGTAATGAGAGAAAGGACATGACGTGATAAATGTGCTTCCTCTTTGTTTGCCTCCTTAGAACATCTTTCGTTTTTGGTTTCTAATAATGCCTTGAAGTCACCTGGAACCATGTCACCAGATCAGCTGGGCTGTCCCAGGCGTGTCTGAGCTGTTCCCCTGGCTCCCAGAATGATTGCACTGTTGCAATGCAGAGCAAGGGAAGGATGGGACAGGTGGCAAGTTCTGCTTGCATGGGTTTTACAGGCAGCATCCTCACTAACTTTAATAAGCCCTGGATTAAAGGGCAGGAGATCCAGGTGATGCAACTTCTCTGTAACCAAGGGAAGCTCCCTGAGCCACTCCTGGAGATGTCACCCAGGGGATGGGCAGTTGTCACCATGTCCCCTTTCTTGTCCAGAACGGAACAGTTTATAAAGTTTGGGCAGAGGGATACCTGTGATGAAATAATACCAATGCTCCCTGGTCTGCAGCAGTGCTCTTTGCAAGCAAGGGGGACACTGAAAGCTGTTTTTATGAAGCTGTGATGGGGTTTGAGTCAGTTTCCTAAAAAAACCTCTTACTTTATTAAGTGCTCAGTTTCCTTTAATATTTTGCGATATTACGAAGCTTAGCCAGATCAATTTTTTAATTATGAGGTTAAATTAATATTTTAATTTTGAGGTCCCAAAGATAACCAGTTCCTGTGTGTCTGAGAAAGTCCTTAATGGGTGAGAGGAGAGAGACAAGAATGTGTACCACCAAGAAAAGAAATTTGGTGTGAGCTGAAGCTGTCCACTCCCTTGACCCAGCTGGGGCACCTGCATTTAGAGCTGCTCACCCCATACAGCCTGAGGTTCTGGAGTGGGGAGCTGGTAGTACAAAGCCTGAGCACAGATCAGAACAGGGGGAGCAGAGCACCTGGAACTCAGACAGGATTTCTCTCTACATGATAGCAAAAATTACCACAATCTATTTTTTGTTTGCTGGGTCGCCAGGCAGAGTAGTGATCGTCATTGATGCCATTAATATTTATAGGAAAAAATTCCATTCCATCTTCCACTTTCACTGAGATATTTATGCTCACTGTTTCTCTGTTTGCTGATTCATTTTTCATCACTCTACTCTTGTGGGCTAATGTAATGTTGCATATATTCAGCTATCTGTGAGAAGAATTACTATGCTGTTTTTGCAGGAGTGTTTTTTACTATATATTTTGCATGCTGGTAATAGAGTGTTTCTGTATTGCTTTGACATTATTATTATGAGTGTATTTTTTTTTCCTATCAAAGCCACATCATATCACTGGTATGTTTTTTTAAGAAAATCTTTCTAAATCCATTTTCAGTAGCTGTGCTTTGCATATTCATGCATTTATACATATTTCACACAGCCTTAATATGTTGAAGAAAAATCAGGGGTCAAGCAGAAGCTCACAGATCCAATTAATGAGTTCTAGTAAATGCCCTTAAATCCTTTGTGCATTGGGAGTGGGGCACAGAGGCACCTCTCCTGATGCTTATTTTCACTTATTCCTTCAATATTTAATTAGCATGGCTTACTCACTGTAATTCTCAGTGAATTTTAAAAATATTTAATTTTAAACAAATTGCACCAATTCTGTGACTATTAATTTCCCAAACCTGCAGATGTAGGAACGGTAGGAGATCCATCCATGTGAAGACACTGGGTGCAGTTTTATATCAAGGCTGAATCTCAGGTGTGGCTGAACAGACTTAGGCAAATCTCTCTGGCTTTCCCTGTACCCTTTTTGTCCTTTGAAAGAGGGAAGAGGGGAGTGGCAAAACAACCTCAATGTTGTGCTTGGCATTTGTCCTGCAAGGAGAAACAGGTCAGCCCCAAGCTGGGTGTTCAGTCACGGGGTCTGGAACATGAGTTGGAGTGGCAAGACGTGCTCTGGTGCAGCGATGTGTGTACCAGGTGTGTGTATCTCATGGTACATACATGTTTGTGTGTGCACATGTGTGTTGTGACACAGCTCAGAGTCACAGAATGTATAGAGTCAGAAGGGACCTACCAGTATCATAGGGTTCAGCTCCCTACCCCTCTGAGGACTACCTGAAACTAAACCATATGACTAAGAGCATCAGCTAGACATGTATTATCCAGTCTTTAAATTAATGAACAATTTTTATTTTACCATAATTTTAAAGGGTGAAATAATTGTGTTACTTGTGTAATATCATATTTTTCTGAGGCTCTTTCCTGACTGGAATTACAGATATGGGAGTCTGTGCAGGAGGTCTTGTTTTTCAGAGATTCAGTGTCCTGAAGCAGACATACTGCTAGCTGGAGATGCTCATTTCTTAATCAGCAAGTGAAACTTCAGTGAAGCATTACAAACTCTTAAGTCTTCCATTCCGGCTTCTGGGTAGATGGACATTACTGTAAGCTTGCAATAAATGTGTCATTCTGAAATTTGTAAACTTGCCAGTTCAATTGAAGTGAGGAAGCTTACTCATGCTTTGTAACTTTTGTGGTTTTGTTTAAGCATTTGTTAAGCAGCCTCGAGTTGTCATAGGAACATACACCTGAGTCTCTTTGTTACTTCAGTAAAGACACAGAGGCTTAGATCTCACTTGTAGAAGAATAAAAAGGAAAAATTATAGTACTTTTTCTTTTTTTTTTTACATTTTCCAAAGCAATGCTGTCCATTTTTCCTGCTGGTACCTGAGATCTTAGTCTGGCATCTTGCTGAGTGGTTGGATGTGCCTTGTTAGCAGTGGATTTGCAGGCATGGAAGCATGCCTGCAGTGTGCTGTGCAAATCCTGCCCAGCTAGTTTTGTCCCACAGACATGCAACCCTGCCAGGCAGCAAAAGGTGGCAGAGCAGAGAGCCTGTCTGAGAAACCACTGCACAACTGTGGTTATGCAGCAAAGTGGGAATAAGACTTTTCTGTCCATCATTCATTCAAATGGCAGCATGAACCCTGCTTCTGCCTTATTGAAGTCAGTACAGCAGTAACTGATAGGAAAATACTACAAGATTTATTTTTGTGTGTTTACAGCTGTCCCTGATGGGGTGGCAGTAGGTATTCCAAATAAGCTGCTGCAGGTGCCCTGTGTTTTCAGACACCCTTGGCTGCTGTAAATCGCAGTCATGCGCTGTGACTTTCAGTGTTTGTTCTTCACACTGACATCAAAGCTGTGCCTGCTTCCATGCTTGTCTCCCAACCTCCCATTGCAGGAGGGAATGACAGCAGGAGTGCTGTCTCCTGAAACACATAGGAGATGAAGTGTCTCTATTTTCATGAGAATATTTATGGGGAGCTGCAGACTGAACGACTTGAGTCCTTGGTAGAAACTGCAGTTGGTTGTCACCCTTGATATTTGGATGACAGTAAAATTATTTACTTGGGGTAAAATTGGATCTCCATGCACTTGGTTGCTCTAAATCCCAAGTAGCAATTGACAGTATTCTTAACTAAGGTGTATTTTACTATGTTATCTATAGTAAATGCAGTGTACATTATTGGCTAGGAGAGCTGTGATTAATTTGTTTAAAACTGTAGAAACAACAGAGCCCTTTTCCCAGCACATGCCATGTCTAGTGGCAATAATAAAAAAAATAAACTTAGATCTGTTTTTAATTTTTAAACTCACCTTCGTTTTCAATGATTCTTTTGTTTTTCCCAAATACAAAACATTGGAAAATTGCCATTTTATATGCTGCTAGAGATAAGTAATGTATTTTATCTAGTTTGATTTGGTTTGTGATTCAGATTTATATTTTTTATTGACCTGTTAATCAGCTAGAAAGACATTTTTGAGAGGTCTTCTTCTTTGACTGTTGGAATAACTTCCCTGTGGTGCTGGACTGCTTCTGCCAGTAAAAGACCCAAGTTCAGTAAGTAGCACTGAACCATGTTCTGCTGTCAGAATTTTGCAGTTATCCTTTGCGTTTGAGCAGAATTTTATCCCATTCTTTGTTTTAAAAATTTGTTTTCTTTTTTCTCTTTGCTACAAGGCTGATTTTTTTCTACATCTGTTTACTACTTGTGTTGCAGAGGTCATCATTGTAATTACCAGTGAAACTGCAAAAAAGAGAGAATCAATATTTTCTTTTTTCCAGGGAATTTTCATCTACAACTCTGAGGACAAAAACTAAATTAACTGCATATTTTACTAAAACTGAGGACAGATTTGGAATGGAAGCTATTAGCTGGGCATGTCTCGACCTGAAAGCTTTTGGCAAACTAATGAGGTCAAGGAAGAAGTTAAGAAAACTCAAAGGATTGATCTGTAGGAATAATTTAAGACCTTTCTAGTTGAACTATGGAGTGATTAGACTCTAAGTGTCTGGCATAAACAAGGAAATGAGGACCTGTTTAGGACAGTGGAAGGAAATGAGAAATATAGGCTGAAAAACTGACAGCAAATGAAATGCTGTGATTATCACTTTTCACCAAAAGTTGGAAACCTTCCTGGTGAAGATATACCAGTTGTATTGATGGGGAAGATATGGGACTCAGTCTTCTGGGACCTTCTGTAGAGATTCTTGGCTTTCTTTCTCATGTACTCAAGTCTTTAGTCATCATCCAAGAACATCTTTATAGATGAGACAGATATAAACAAGTCTCTTTTCAGTGAACAGTGCAAGAGTATGAATAATGAAAAAAAAATCAGATTGGTATTGCTGATAGGCAGTTTGTATTCAGAATCTTCATACATTTGTTCAGGAAAAGGGTTTATTAAACAATTTCAAGCACGCTTACAAGTTTCTTGTCTATTAGCAGACAGACAAAAAGACCATTTATGACTGCAAGTTATTTGCTGTACACATTTCAATCACATATATATTTATTTTGTAAAAAGTTTTACTCTGTTTCTGTGTAAAAAAAGCCTGTCTTATGTCATTGTTGAAAGTAGTGAAAAATGTTAAGTCATTTATCATGCTAATGAGAAAATAATCTCAACTGTAAACAGAAAAAGATAAGTAAGAAAACCATCAGTTTTCAGTTTTCATGCTGCTCCCTCTGTTAAGTCACATTGAAGTTAGAGAGTGTATGGCATGGAAAGACTCCTAAAGCAAATTTTGGGGAACAAACCTCCAAAACTGGTGTAATTTCGTTTATGTCTTTTGTTACTCTGTCATGTAAAAAAACCCAGATAGAGTATTAAACAGACAAATACAAAACTTCTATGTAGAGTTTGGGTATGGGACAGGGTGTTTTTCATACACATCTAGTTTGGTTTTGCATTATTCAGACAGCCCTCTTGGGATTTGTGACACTCATTAAAGAGTGTGTAGAGTGGCCATTCAAATTAGAAAAAGGGGAGTTTTAAAGTGGAAGCATACTTTAGTGCCACAAAGATTCTTAAAAAGCTGGTATAAATTTTACAAATTGATTTTAAAAAGTATCCTTCCAATAATTAAAAGTGGGGACTCACTGTGTTGTGCAGGGAGATAGCATAACCAGTGAAGTACACCGTGGTATAATTCAAAACAATCTGCCACTTTTTAGTACTGTTATTGTGTAACTCTTCTGTTGCTTCAGGCAGTTGTGATTGTGTGGCTGAAGGACGGGAAACAAACAGAGACAAATTATGCTTAGGCTGGAATAACAGCAGAGCTGCTGGCAGCACCACAGTGTGATGGCCATGGCTGCTCCAGGAGTCAGAAATCGTTCTGCTGATTTCTGCTTGCAGATGGGATGGTGGTTCACATTTAGGGATAGTTTCTTATCTTCAAACCAGTCCTCCCAGTGGGATAAGGAAAATGAGGTTCTCAGCTGGTAAAAGTCCCAAAAACTTTATCTGTTTGGGCTGCAGTCTCTGTAGAGCTATGAGCCCTCCCCCAGTTTTTAGGTTTGTCCTGTACATGTCTATTTCCATGGAGGCCACTCTTATACCAGACAAGATTTTGCGATGGCAATTAAAAACCTTATCCTGTTAAAGCTGAGTTCCTCTGAGTGAAGGAGCTGGGTTGTTTCTCCAGTCTCTACCTACCACCAAAGAAGCTTTTTCTTACTGTTTGCTTTTCCAGGGGGAATCTCCAGTTAAAGCACATACAAAGTTTGTTGTGAGGATTCATACTTCCTTCCACCCCTTGCTTCATTGAATCAGGTTTAAAAATAAAATACTTTTATTCTTAAACTTCCTTCTCCTTTGTTTTTGCAATGGTGAGCATCACTCTTCCCAGATGTCTGTCTTTCTTTCCCTGTGCTTCCCTGAAATTGTTCCTCTATTGTGTTCCTTGTTAATTAACTATACTATTCTCAGCTTCAGGGTTTCTTTTTTTTTTTCTCCTTCGGCTTCTTTGAGACTGTGATAAAATCCCTTCACTTATGTATCAAGAGACTTACTCATTATACTTGTGTTAGTTATCCTGCATCATCTACTTTGTCATAGAGACCAGAAACATCACAAGAGTAAATTGCAGGCAATGCACTATTTCTAAATTACTTTGTCATTCCACACCATCCTCCTCCATGTCTTTTACTAGTTTTGTAAATCCTGCTGTCATTATTAAGGGCAAAAAATGTTCGTCTTTTCAGTAAGTAGTAAGGCGTTTTAAAAGAAAGTTCATAGTACAATACCAGGGCTTCATTGCCTCATTGGCCATTTATTTTGAAGACATATAAATAGCTTCTGTGCTTATGCAAGGAGATAAGAAAATGAAGGTAGATGAATGGGTGAATGAAAGATAAGAAGTACAACTGTTAGACCTCTCTCTCCCTTAGCAAGAAAGACCTGATAGCAGGTAGTGCCTTGTATCTCTAAATGAAATCTGACCATCAAGGAATGGGGAGGCAGCAAGGCAGCATGGGGAGCTGAGGGATTTTTGCTTAGCAATTGGCAGAATACAGCACTGTGGCTGTTGTTGACAGCAGTTGAGAAACTTGGCTAGAGGTCAGATTGAAAAACAATAAAGTGAGTCAACAGGGAAATATTGGGAATGATTAAATTCCAATATGATTAGTTTTTATATAACCTTGTTGCAGCACATTCTCCATTGCTGGCAGGCTAAACAAAGAGGTCTCCTGATCCAGCTGTAGAATCTGTATGAATTTGGTTTGGATTCTTCCATATTTTCTGTGTTTGTAGTCAACAAAACAATCAGATCAATAATGCCCATTTGTCTTGCTGAGATACTCTAAAACCATCTTGAATGTGGGGTAAAGAAGATCAATCTTTGTTAGCATGAGAAACAGGACTAAGCGAACTGTGGTGCTCAAAGCTGCATTTGCACTGATGAAGACCTTTCATTGAGGAAGAAATTAGGGAGCAGTTTCACCCCAGGTTAGAATGGAAAACACAAACCAGAGAATGGGATATGTCTGAAGACACATTTTGGCTCTGGAAAGTTGGCATGGAAGGATACACTGAGAGATGGAAAACAAACAAAAATCATATGAAGGTTTGTCGTTTGATTACTTGAGAATATTTATCTTCAAATAAGAGTAACCAGTTTTTATATCTCTTTGTTCCAACACAGTAAAACTTGGTAGTTCTTATCTTTTGCTTAAAGTTTTAGCCTAAAGTTTTGTGGAAGCTGACAGGCTGCACACATCTTTTCAACTGCAGGGCAAGATTATGCAGAACTCCAACAGCAATAACCACTCCAACAGAAAGTCACGAGCAAGCCAAATCTCACAGAGTGAATTACAATTAAATTACAATTGGAAGATATTTTCCAGTGGTAAGACATTAGCGTGGCTGACCTCAGTCTGCAGCAGCAGAGCTTCCAAACAATAATTTCCCTAAAATGGTAAAAGGTTGGGGTTTCTTTTGTGGCTTTTTTTCTATTTCTTTCCATGGCAATACTTCTAACACATAAGAAAAATCTGTGCAACAGGAATATGTGTCAAGTCTTTCATGTAAATGTCCTTAAAATGCAGATAATGGTGACGTGGTTTGGTTTGAAAATGTGATTCCTAAGGTCTGTGTTTTAGCATGCTGTTTAGGTGAATTTGTATTTGCTACATTTTTCATCTCTTGCTTTAATTAATTGCTCTTAGTCCATACTTTATCAGTGCTACTCCAAATTTTAGAAAGCAGGATTATTCACAGTGTGAGATGGATTTTAAACAAGAAAAAATTTTTATTGAAGCTTGGAGGTGTAAGGAAAACAGAAGCTCAATCATTACAGTTATACCATGTTTGCATAAATGAGAGCAAAATAAATAAGCTCTTTTTTCTCTTTGCTTCTGTGTTAGAGTTTTTTTTTTTTTTTGAGATAGAAGATACAAATTAATTCATGTTTTACTTGTTTTATATCACCTGACTTGAAGTGATTTGGCTGTAGCCTGGAAGATGCTGTGATCTTTTCCAGACAGAATAACTTATCTCACTTCGCCCTGTTTTTTGTTTTTGTTTGTTTGTTTGTTCATTTGTTTTGTTTTTGTTTTGTTTTGGTGTTTTTGGTTAGTTTTTGTTTGTTTGTTTGTTTGTTTTGGTTGGTTTGCTGGTTGGTTTGTTTTTGTCATTTGTGAGGTGTTTTTTTAATGGAAAGAGAATTCCAGCTTTACAAATGAGGAATTGTTCATGTAAGTTTTCATAGTTTCAATGATGTATAGCATGGTCTTAAACCTTAAATTATTGCTAATTTAGAGCGTTCAGTTTTCAATGAACAATGTGTTTGTTTTTTCTTCAACTATTTTAAAAATGGGGTGAGAGTTGATTGTAAATTGATATCTTTAGTGTGGGCTTTCTCATTCTTTATGGTTCTGTATAATGATGTACTTGGGAAGAAGGAGGCACAGTCACTGCTGCTTTGTTCACCATTAATTCGCTGTTACCAGAATCATTCAGTTTGGGACCACTTGATGCTGAGAGATGCTGTGTACTGCACTAATCATAGTGAGTTATAAAATAGTTGTAGTTCTTAAAGGAGGAAAATGATTATAATAATGCAGCACTGAAAGGTTGTGCAGTACACTCAGCATCGGCTTGTAAGTTGTAATACATTTATTTTATTTTTGTCTGAGACATTGCAGAAGCTTCAGAATGGTTCACATTACAGATGCTTACATATCACTTTGTTTCTTCAGCATCTAGCTCTGCACTTTGATCGTGCTAACATTGCTGGGAAAGCTGCTTCACACCCTTGAACAGCTGACCTGGCTCTTGGGCAGTTTATAAAGACAGAGTCAGTGTGGGGTTGGTGTCTCCAGCAGCCTAAGGGTACTCAGAGATGTTGACCATGATACATTTTTGCATGACTGTGAGGTACAAGATGTGTGCTGGAAATGCATTTTAAGCCAGAACCATTCCAGAGCAGACAGCTGCCCACTTGCTGCCTCTGCTGTGCAGCGTGGAAAGCCCACAGTGTCTGAAGTCCCCCGTGTCTGCAGGTGAACTCCGAGGGTCCAGCAGCAAGGGGCTCTCTGTGTACCATCAGGATGATCCCTGCAGTCCCAACCACCTCCCAAGTCACGAGCTGCCCATAAATGAGGAAACAAATTTAGCCCAGCACCTCTTTTGGGTGCCTCTGAAATACTGGAAAGTTTATCAGCAAGCTGTTTGGAGATGTTATTTAAGAGGAACAAGGAGGTGGTGGAAAATATTTGTCTCTCTGAACAGAGATGTCTGGAAGACCACCCAAAACAAAGGATTCATCAACAATCTTACTTAGAGTGGCTTCACAGTGAGATGTCTAACTGTGATAAAAAGTGCCTATGGAAATAAAATCCCCTTCAGTTCCCTTTCTTACGTGCCTGTGCTGCCCACTGGGGTCTCATGGCCACAGAAACATGCAGTGATAGATGGATGTGTGAAAATTAGGCAAATAGCTTGTGTCTATTGAGTGTCCTTCTAGAAGAGTGCTCTTATGAAATGGAAAGTTATGTAACTCAAAAACATGACAAAGAGCCTTAATATATTAAAATAATTTTCTAATTGTCTGTGTTTCTGGAGATTCTTATACTACTCGCCAAGAAATTGCATTTTTAAATTTTATTTTTTATTTCAGATGTTTCAGTTACTCATTTAGAAGCAGTGCACACAACACTAATAAACACCTGGTGTCTGGTGGATGGTTGCAAATACTTTAAAAATTCTTTGCAATTAGATGGATCTAATGGATAGTCCATCACACAAGACCAATTTAAATAATTATTAGTAGTTTTGACAAAAGCTTTTTCCTGCATGAAAAGACTTCTTTTCCCTCCCCCATATCCCCACTTTTTGCCTACATGTAGATGTGTGGGAGAGACAGGGGAAGCATGATGACTCTGGAAAGTCTGTGTCCTTGGGAGATGGAAGGTGAGGGGGACTCCAGCCTCCCTGCATTTTTTGTTGTTGTTTTTTTTTTTTTTATTGAGCCATGAAGTTAATAATTCAGGTATTTTGCAATTCTTCTGAGATTATTTTTAAAATATCTTCTGGAATAATCTCTGAATTTCTATAAAGAAGTGGGTTTTTTTCCCCACAATAATTTTTTTTTTGCTTCTTTTATTTTAAAATATAAATATTTAAAATTCCATTTCAGGGACATGCCATAACAATACAGTACATGTGTTTATTTAATATAATTTACCTTTCAGAATTTCTTGGCAAATGCAATGGAATTTAATTCCTTTACAAATTTACTATGTGACCATATATTCAACATGTTATTGTCCTGAAAAACACATTTTTTGCTATGTAATTCTAGAGTGATATTTTGAGAACAAGAATTTGAAATAAAATTTGGTATCTAGGTGCTTATTAAAAGTAAATTACTAAGATGAGTAGTGAACCCTTCTTGGGTTCCTGAATGGTCTGTAAATAACAGGTAATATTCACAAGTGGGAGAGGTTGGAGTTTAGTCCTAAATGTTTACATAGCAAGTGGTGCAAATGCATCCTTACTGTAGACTTTAATTTGCTATGACTAAATCTAATTTCTATTTCTGTTGTAAAAATTACAGCTAAACTGTGTAGTAAAAGGGTGCTTATACTACTGGGTACATGAATTCTTAGGATCATTAATTATAATTCAGGTAGGATTGGGAATCAAGGAAGGTGACAAGGGTATTCTGGGGAGGAGGTTTTGTTATTTTTCTGAGTCTTGGTCTTCTACAGATACCTTTAGCCATGTAATTGTTCCCTTTTGCCCTAGGTTATTCTCTAGGTATGTTATGGACCTCAGTGTGTCACACTGATAATTGTGTATTAGGCAGTTTGATGTGATTTTAATTGCAAACTGTGTTAAAATTTCATCTGGTCTGCAGCAGGGTGCTGTTATTCCCCCTTGGAACAACCTGCTCTTCATTGATTTGTGAGTTGATTTGTTACTGATTTCAGAACCAAATCTGGAAGAAGAAGATAACTCTGATCAATAATAATTTCTTGGAGGAGACAACATTGGGTGATGAAATGCTTATATAAATAATATAACACTCTGAATAGAAGGTTCTTTTGAAGAAAATAATCTTGAATGGGGAACTTTATTTGTGGTATGTTTGCACTTTCCTGAAAATCCTTTCGTTTTCGGCCGGTAGCACATACAAGGCACACTCTCCAATGTCAGCATAAAAAAAAATAGCACTGTAGCATATTTCACACTGGAGAATGCAGTTCAGATTAGAATCCTGCTGTGTCAGCTCTTCTACAAACAGAGAGGAATAATCTGTTTCATGGTACAGTCTGGCTGACAAATCTTGAGGACAAGGATGCACACACAATCATAGGCAAAAATGAGAACCGAGACAGATATTTTCAACTCTAGAAAATAGTTTAATACATTTATCCACACACCTTAAAACAAATAGAAGTATCAGTTTTACTGAAATTTTGACTTTGTTGGAGAAAATGAAGGGAAAAGCATTCATTCTGACATTCAAAAACGTTTTCCATTTTTACCCCAGAAGTGGTTTTTATTGTGATCTTTCCTTCGTGTGTCTTTAAAAAAATCCAAAGTCACCTGACAGAAGCATACAATTTAATGTTATAAAAATACTAATATTTTTAATTTTTATTTGACTTTTGTTCCCAGTTTGAGATCAAACCCATTGCCTTTCCTGGGAAACTGCAAATTTGGGTTTTGTCTTGAAGAGCTCACCACAATCCATTGCTCAGATCTAGAAATACTCTTTTTATTGCGTTCCTTTTGCTAACAGAAAGCAGTTTCAAAATGAGTCAGGTTTCTCAACAATCACAAATACAGAAGATGGTCTCCTTTCATGTTTGCTGTACTTGGGAACTGAAACCTCTGGAGATGCTCCAGCAGCACCATGGGCTGTCCCACAGAGTGAGAGGTTGGAGCTGTGGAACTGGTGGTCCCAGCCCTGCCCACGCTGTGTCAGGATGTAGATGTTGCCAGATGAAGAAAATTTATAAACAAGGAAATTACCTCATGACAGAGGGGTGTGCTTCTAGCTGCAGGATTACTTGATAGATGTCTCTTTAATAATCTGTTATCTCTGGCTGTGCTGGGACTATGTTGAGCTGCAGTGTGGCAGGCATTCTAGGATGGCATGTTACATCTTTCTCAGTGTCTGACCCAACGTCTCAAGGACTTGAGAAGTCAGCCACTAGAAATTCACTTAGTCCTTTAAATCTGTGCTAATCAGAAATTCCTGTGGAAACCTCCTGCAGTGCACTTCTGTTCCAAGTTTGGTGAACTGAACTCCCTGTGCTGGCCAGGCTAGCTCCAGAGCATGTCCGAAGTTTATTTCATTATTCACTGCACACATGCTGAAATCCCTTTTAAAAAAAGTTATTGAAAATTAACATATTTCAAGTTTCTCCCCCCCATGCCCAAAATTTCAATTCCCAATTTATAATTCCATCTGTAGATTGCAATTTTTGAAAAGTACCATCTAATAACATTTATGTCTTTGGATGTGACATTCTAAAGCTTTTCATGTCAGACAAATGTGAATTTCCAACAAGCTATTTATTAGCTTGGACTGGAATAAAAGATCTTGTAGGGAAGAAAATTAAACATAGCTTTCAGCTAATAAATATTTAGCCTTTGTATTAAATCCTAGCATAAAAATTTTAATAAGTAGCAAATGTAATAAATCTGTAATCCTTAAATCACTTAGTATTACTTCTCAGTTTAATTATTTATTAATTTGGAGCTCAGAAGAAACAGAATTATCTTTTTCATATTGACTGTATTAATTGGGTGCCTTAAAAAATGAAAGCAGTAAGTCTTCTTTTTGCTCATAGAGTGCTACAAAACCGAGTACAATGACTTCTCTTCATCCAGCTTTTAAAAATTCCTGACAAATGTACATACTGGCATTCAGTCCTGTTACTCATCTCCTCTCTCTGTTGTGCTTAAACTGGGGTATGTTCTTTGGGATATCTCTGTTGGTTACCCACTGATAAGTCAATTCCCATTTTCTTTCCCTGTTGACTTATGGATGGTTGAATGTCTGTACATTACTGTATATTCCTTATAGTATCTATTTGTGTGTTCACACTTAAGGTCCTACTGGAAGAAAATTTGCTGTGATACAGAGTAACATAAATTTTCCTAGGAGTTTGTAGCAGTTCGTGTGAGAATAGTGTGAGAACAGAAGCACCAGCAGCACATAAAGGTGACATACCTTTTACATCCTTGTGGGTGTGGGACTATTTGTTACCTGTTCAACATGGACAAATTTTCTTGGGAGGAAGAGCACATTTTACATGGAGCTGACAGATGCTGATGACGGATTTTGGTGCCTCAGAGGGCTGACTTATGTTGTGTCAGGAGGACTGCAGAGTACACACACAGTGCTGAAGGATTTGATGCAGTGGTTTCCTGACCATCAGAAGGGTGGCAACCTTGAAGCTGGAGAGAACCAGCATTCATGCTGGATATGGCTGACTCAGAGAATTTACTCGAGCATCCACAAGCAAAGGTTAGGCACCTGTGCACGAGCTGGTAGCAATGTGTGTGTTTGATGTACAAAAGGAGGTGGGCAGCTGTTGCTGCTTGACTGATCTCAAGCAGCAGGCAGGGTGCAAAGGTGTTATCCTTTGAAACATAAAATCCCTTCTATGATCTGTTTATGAGCTTGCCCTAAGAGAAGCCAGATAGGAAATAACATGAAGCTCAGGAAGGGTGATATCCAGCCTTTATGTTTCTTGACTTCATTTTTCTATGTGTTTGGTGTTTATTTCATTTTCTTTATGCTGTGGCATTTAGTTTGACTGACATTTTCAAATGGACAATAATTGAGATCTGTGCTCTTTAACCTTAAAGAAAAAGCCGTAAGGTGGTCTAACTATTTCGATTAAATTCCAATTTCTTTGGAACAGAAGTTGGATCAGAGCTGAGTGGGAGGGGGAATAAGCTCCATTTAAAACTCCAAGCAAAAAACAACTGAGGAGTCTGTGACCAGGCATTGCTTAAAGTTTTTCTCTGACTTGGAGCTGATGCAATAGCTAGTGCCTGGGGCTGTATGCACTTTGGAACTTATTTTTCCTCTTTTCTTTTTTGGCTACTGCATCTTTTACAATGTTAATATTTCTTATGTTACCATGTAGACATTTTCTTCTATTGTACTAAGCAGTTTAGCTTTTCCTTCCCCATAACATTGCTTGAACACAGTTTTAGGGGTTTGTGAAATACCATTTTTAAGAGCTCTGATAACCTTCTGAATTCGAAGTTTTATGCAGATGTCATTACGAACTCAATGTCTCTGGGTGATTCTGCATAACCACTTAGACAATGAAGAAAACTTACAAATTTTTGAGGGATTTCTTAGAAATCAGAGGGTGCAGATGTTGGCACCTTGGTGATTTAGAATATACTGCTCTGGCTTTTTGAAGTGTCCTATACATCTTTGAACCCTTTTAAAATGTGCCCATGCTGTCCCTAGCTGGGGCCAGGTCTATGTGGTGCATTTATCTGCTTAGTGGCAGTATTTATCTGCTCAGTGCCAGGCACTGCCAAGTTCCTCTGTGGTATTTGGTGGTGGTGTAATAGGAAAGTTATTATGTGAGAAGTTTCTCCTTTATTTTACAGTTTAGTTCTGTCTTAATTGTAAAAAGTCCTAGACAGACCCAATCACCTTATGTCTCAGTAAATTTAGTTTCTGTGGTGGCAACTGTGGTGACTTCTGTAGCAAGAAGGAACAGAATACGGAATACAGAATAAGAATACAGAATACAGAATACAGAATACAGAATACAGAACACAGAAAGAATTTTACAGGAACACATGTTTTGCATTGTTAATTGCTCTTGGGATTGTACTTGTGCTGCTAACCATGAGTGCTTGAAAAGTAATGAGAATCCATATTTTTCCTTTTCCAAGGGCTACTGGATCTTGAGTGATACTAAAAGTTTGGTTAGCAGAGTAAGTCCTTACCTATCTTGAAATTTTTGGATGAAGTAGTATCTGTGAGAGAGCAAGTACTGAAGGATCAACCAAGCAAAATCATGAAGCACTATAATTTTTCCTGGTTTGGGACAAAATTTCATTCAAACTGAGGGAGTCTGGTCTCTCCTACTAAGGTAATCTGTTAAAAGGAACTTTGCTCTGTTAAAAGGGTTTATTTGTGTTGTGTTGTGTTTATTTGGAGGTTTTTCTTTGTTTTTTTTTTCTGGTTTGTTTTTTTGTTTTGATTTTTTTGTTAATTGATCTAGGGGAAAAAAATAGCCCAGAAATACTTAATCTCAACAAGACTAGAGTAGACTGACCGTGTTTCTGTTACATTTAATGAGAGGTTTTTTTCCTCTATACCCAACCAGAAGCAAATAACCAAGAAGGCAGTAGGTGTTTTTTAAACTTATCAATCTCAACTTTTAGAATGGGTTTATGGGAAATTGTACCAGACAGAGAGTACACCCTTGGTAATTCTTTAAATTCCTTCAATATAAAGCAGAGGAAAGTAATTATGATATGGATTTCTGTACTGTCCTACCTGATGACGTTTTTGGTTATGAAGCTTCAAGGCTCTTTGTACTTCTCTGGAGTTGAACTTCTTGAACCATGACAGGTGAATAAGGTTTGAACACTTAAATTTTGCTTCTGTTGGTTTAAAATTGTAGGCTGTGATGAAAACTGGCAATTAAATTTGTCATCCTAGTGTCAAATATAGGAGCCTCTCAGGCCTATCTTCAAAATGGGATTCGATTCATGCTTTATTTTTCTTTCTAATCATTACAAATGAGAGCATATATTTGTTTTTTTCTTGCACTGAGGTAGATGCCAATAGTAGAAATAATACCTAGGGATTTTCTTTGGCGTAGATACGCTTCTTTGGAACTTTGGAAACTATGTAAACAAACAAGATAAATTATGTAACTATAAGCATTTAAAATGGAATTCTGGGTACAGCTGTATTGTCTTATCACCATTCCTTTATCCAGGCTCACTTAGATTTTTAAAACACTCTGAGGACCACTTGTCTCACCTTTCTTCAATTCACTTACAGACCCTTTTCACTGTCTTTCCCACTAACAGCTACTAGATGGATTCAGAAGCAAATTCCAAATAGAGACACTTGTAAACTCTTACAAATTTTTGACTAAAGACTTCAAGCCTGTCTCATCATGGAACAGAGTCATATTTGAAAAGGGATCTTGAATAAGTGGCAAGAAATGCTCTGGTCTTCACAAAAGTGAAATGATTATATGAAAGATTTCAGCTTTTCATTTCCCTTTATAAATCCTTTCTCATAGACTTACTCTGCCTTTGTTTTTCCAGCTGATCTTCTCAGCAGTGTTTCTGTTTTGACATATTGCAACTGGACCATGTCTTGCTCTAGTTTTGAGCATCATCTGTTCTCTCTGCCCTAAATTCATATATAAAACTCCTGACACCCTAAATTTCAGATTTCGTAGAATGTACACTTGCATCTTTTAAACACAATGTTTTTTAAGATTCACTGTGGTTTTTTGGATTCCTACTCCACTGCCAGGGTCTGCAAATATGACATGTAAAAATTTTCTGGTCTGTATAAAATAAAGAGCTTTTGTGGGTTGGGAGTGTTAAAATAATGTGGTGATGATTAGTAGAAAAAGCAGAAAACCAATTTAAAGGAATAGGTTAATATACTGACCATGGTGGGGTGGGTTCACCTTGGCCAGCCACTAAATCACTCCCACTCTTCAACAGGACAAGGGAGAAAATGCAATGCCAAGGCCTGGCTCTCAAGAAGTGTCAGGGAGACTGGTCACCAGTTACCATCATAGCAAAAATCAGACTTAGCTGGGGGAAAATTATTTTAATTTCCTGGCAATTAAAGTAGATTTGTGCAGTGAGAAGCAAAGGCAAATTAGAACAAGATGTGTTCCTCTCCCCCTTCTTCCCAAGTTCTGCTTCAGTTCTTCATTCCTGACTCATCTAGCTCACTCCCCACCCCAAGTGGCACAACAGGATGGGGATGGGAGGTTGTAGTCAGTTCATAGCACATTCTCTCTGCTATTCCTTCCTCCTCACACTTTTTCCTTCCTGCAGCTTGGGCTGCAGTGCAAAATCTTTATTTATTCGTATGTTTCTGTGCTCTTTGCTTTGGGCCTTTTGTTTTAATTGCTTTGTAAAAGAACCTGAAATCCCACAATGGATAAAATATTGTAATAGACCATTTAACAGCTGGAAGTTGTGCTGTTATGATCAAAACTGTAACCATTTGAATATAGCTGAGTTGCCTCTTTCTACCTGTTTTCAACTATAAAAGCAGTAGTGCATTAGACTTTCTGCCTAGTTTAATCTACTTTGTGCTTTGTTCTTTTAATTTTCTTTCAAATTAAAAATGGTAATGTAGCCAAACAATTCTCTAAAGGTCCCTCATCTCATTTTAATGTATAATTAGGTATTTACCCCAGAAATGTTTTGCATGTGAGTATTTAAATATAGTTTGTTATTCTTGATGCGGAGGTTTTTTTGTGGGTTTTTTTGCTGTTTATTTTTTGAGGTTTTCTTTATGTGTGTGTGTGTTTGTTTGTATGTTTTGTAAAACAACCAGACCTTGAATTGATTTGGTTTCTTTCATTATGGATTTTTCACCAGAAATTTCACCAAAGTTTTCACTCCTATGTTAGGCATAGTGTTTGCTCTTCTGAATTAAAATTTAATTGACCTATTAGCATTGCATCATAGTACAGATACTTCCAGGAAGTGGTGTTTGTTGATGAGACTGACGAATAAAAACGTACTCCCACCAGCATATTGCCTTTTTTGCAAATAAGAGTTATTCCAAAAAGAGTAAATTCTGTTCCTTAAAACTTTTACCAGCATCACTGAAGCAGATAAGCAAATAAGAATGGCTTGGTGATTTTATCTTAGATTAAGAGCTGAGTCCCATGACATGTAGGGAAATGTGCTCAGATCAGCCCCAAAATTGCTGGTTGGAGTGCTGGCAGTGGGTCTGCAACTAGGAACTGAGGAAAAAAGGAAATTTCTTTGGTGCTTGTAGGCAGCACTGCCTGCTCATGCTGTGTGTGGCACCACTGGCAACCTGGCTTGGTGGGTAGGGATGGTTCTCCAAAGAGATGGAACACAACTATGCTTGGCCACTTCCTACCTGAATTGCCAGGGATATAATGGCACAGACTGCACTGACAAATCCATCTCCACCTTGATCGAGTATTCAGGGCTCAAAAAGACATTGCTTGTCATTTTCCATCAAATCACCCACATTTCTCCATGACATTTGAGCTTCTTGGCTCCTGGAACAGAGCTGATGAAAGCTTAGGTGTGGTCTGATTAATGGTTTTACCATTTTCTTCTGCCCTTCCTGCCTGCATCTGTGGTTGTCTCCAGCATTATCTATCCCCAGATTATAAACTCTTGGGATTTTATCATCTCTTTGCCTGGCAGGAATTCCCTCTCTATCTCCAGCTCCCAAAGTTTCATTCTGCTCCTTTACACTCTTTAGTCAGAAATTCTTTCATTGTTATCCCTTTAAAAGTTGGCTTTTTACAGTGTTTTGTTTTTTAAAGTGTAGTGCTTAGTAATTTATCTCAAATGAGAGCAAGAAGAGTTTGTGGTAATGAAGAGTTATGTGGTAATATACAATGGATTGTGGTATGGACAAAGAATGTCTCTAAGCTGTATACTTGGAAAAGGAGCCCTTCTTTGGGTCAGTTTTGTGCATGAAAATTCTCCTGGGAAGTTACTTCGGATAAATCAAGAGATTAAGGTTTTGATTTGGGAAATTTAAGTGAAAGATGGGAATATAACTGGCTGGTAAACTAAAGATAAAATAACAGAATTGCTTCAGTAATAAGAGAAGTTTGGCAATGGAAGTATTTATATATATAGAAGTATTTAATAAATATTATTTAAAATTTTAAAAAATCTAATGAAAAGGATTTTTGAAGTGCCAAAACTGAGGTTATCTATTATAATTCTGCTATAGATGCATACCAAATTAGCCAAATATCTTTCATGCCAGATATCTTTAAATAGTCTTGCCTTTACATACACATACATTCCTTATTGCTCCTCAGAGCATTTGTTTATTGATGGAGACTGTGTAAAGGCAAGAAAATTAGTTATCTGTTATGTTAAAAATATTAAAAACACATTGCCATATTGCTGTTGTTGGATTTTACTGTTTAAGCTCCCAGTAGGAACTTTAATTTTGTGTATATTTTTAAAAAAAAATTGCTTTCAAGCAAAAGTTTGGAGAAGTAGTTGTTTTTGAATTCTGACTGTCCAGACTATTCAGTATGATCTAAGAAGAAATGTTTTTTGGAAACCAAACGTTATGCTTAGCCTTTCCTATTGTGTTTTCCTTTCAGCAGAGAAAGGATGCACAAAGATAGTGGGTTTAGGAAACAGATGATAGCATGCAAAGCCCCATGTTTATATGCACTGTGGTGTTTTGACCTTTATTTAATGGTGTTTTTTGAAAACTTCAGAGGAGGTCAGTGAAGGGGCGTACTCAGTGTTTGAGGTCAGCAAGTGAAAACAGAAGAGGGTCATCTGCCCCTTATTGTTTGTGTGAGGGGTGAGGGTTTGTATCTATTTACTTGAAATGTTCTTAACTGGTCTTCAAAGGAGCTAAAAAAAAAGAGGCAACATTATCTAATCAAAGCTGTTCCGTCAACTAATGATGTCAAGTAGTAACCTTCACTTTCTCACCATATTTCCTTTGGACCATATGCTATTTAACACAGCTAAAAATTACCTCATCCGTCATAGCAATGTAGCCTTTTTCTGTGCTTCACTATGTAGTGGGTTTATCAGCACTGGGCATGGGAATGAGGTGAAGAATAATTTCTTCTTTAATTGAATTTGCAAATTGAAATGTGGTGGGGAAATGGAGAGCAGTGGGCTGTGCTGGCACCAGGCCAGCAGCTCAGGTTGTCACTCCCTGTGAACAAAGAGTGTTTTTATCACTGCACAGACCAGGTGCCAGAGTATGGAAAAAAAGTGTTCAGTACTGTAGTTGTGTCTAACATGAATTTTGAGCTACAACAATAATTTAGAATAGAAACATGACCTGCATGTGGTCGTACTCCGTGCTGACTTGACTGCTGTGTCTGAGAAAGATGATTGCATTGTGTGATGAGAACGGGTGTCAGGTGTTATCATGGGGAAATAAAAGCACTTATTACCTTGTGGTGTGATTTGTTCATATGACCTTACTGTTGGAAAGAATAATTATGCCTTCTGGTATCATTTTCAACAGTGTGCCACTTCTTCCTGCTGTTTCCAGTAAAAGTAATGAGGCTGCTTAGGAGATTCAGAGGTGACTGATGTGCACATAGATAATTAGAACAGATGTCATTCTCAATTCAGTTCTCAATATTGTCGAGAATAATGTGGTATTGCTTTTCTGAAAGGGAAACTGGTAATTGTCAAATACTCAAAAATTAGCAGTTCAATTGCAGTTGGCAAGCCCTTGCAGTAGCAAGGACTTTTTTGTTGTTTTTCTTGTTTTTTATGCCAGTCTAGAATATGAGAATCACAGATTTGTTTCTTCCTCAGAATATGGCGGCATGGGTTTGGACTTCTCCTATAATATTGCAGTGGCAGAAGAGCTGGGAAATATCCGTTGTGGAGGTATTCCCATGGCTATTGGAGTGCAAGCTGGCATGGCTACCCCTGCTCTTACAAGGTARTTTTCATAAAATTTGGTTTARTCTAAAACACAATTGTCATGAGTAGAAAAAAAACAATACTGTRTAGATTTACTGTCTAGTTRCTATTCAGTAATGCCTGAGGAAAGAGCCTAYTGTCTACTTCTTTAGGGGAGAAAATACAGTAATTTCACAACTATAAGGTGCACTCTTTGACTAAAATTTTCCCCCGAACCTGGAAGTGCGCCTTATAGTCCAGTGTGCCTTATATAATGTACAAAGTCGCAAAATTTGCCATCTCCTGGAGGTGTGCCTTATAATCCCGTGTGCCTTATGGTCGTGAAATTACTGTACTTTTAAATTTCTTATATTAATTATATGTTAAAACATAAACCTTGTTGAGTAGTAGATGATATGTTTACAAACACAGAATCTTGTTGCCACAACCAATTGAAAAATATTTAATTCCAGAATCCAGTTTGTTCATGTTCTTATATCTCAGTGCAGTAATACTAAGGATGCAATTAGTTGTAATGATTAAGATCAGTCTAATTCTGCTTTGTAATTTACTTGCTCCTTTTCCAGCTTTCAAGGTGTCAGTCCTGAAGTTGTAGCACATATATCATGCTTCCTAAATACTAGACATTCTAGACAATTAATCATTTTTCTCATCAGCTATGTCAGTGTTCCCCTTTTAATCACTTACTACCATTCAGGCTCCTTCATTTTCCTAATCTGATTTGTTGGAGTTTCTTCCCCCTCAATAAAAGTGACAATCACCAACTTCTTCATGTAGTCCCTTTGCAGACGTTCTGTGTCATAACAGCAGTCCTTAAAACTAGAGTGGGGCAACTGTCTGATCCAGCAGTTTGCCCCTAAAATTCTGGAAGATGAGGGTGAGAATTAAATTCTAATAATTGAAATTGGAATTTCTCTGCACTAAACAGATATCCAAGAAGGGAAGTTTTACTCAGAAGAACATTTTATGGATTTTTTTAGTAATTTTAAGGTGGTTGGGTTTTTTTTTTCCCCTCAATTTGAATTAAAATGCCTGTAAATCTACTGTAGAGTCTGGAATATAAGCTTTATTCCCTTGACATTTGCTAAGACTGCTGTATGTGTGACTTTGGAGATCTCATGTACGAAAAATTTTTCTTTAAGTTTTCTTCTCCTTTGTGTAAATCACCAAAAGCTTGCTAAATGCATGGAGTTCAGTATGTCTGTTGCAACAGTGCCTCAGCTATAGTCCAACTGAGAATAAGAACAGTATTTTAAAAGACTTCAGACAGTACTACCTTGCCCCCATGATAGCCTTTTATTCAAGGGTTTAAAGAAAATCTGTGGGTAAAACAAAATGGAATTTTGTTCCATTGCAGTTTTTTGGCCTGCTGTTACTCTGTTCTGCTGCATATTTGTGCTAGTGAAATCCTACAGTGGAAGTTCTTGAAAAATAAGAGTGAAATAGTTGTTAACTTGATGAAATCTTTAACTGAATTTGTATCTGCATTATCGAATTTCTCCTTCACTGCTAAGCCAGTTCCACTGACTATTTATACAGTACAATGCCCCCCACACACATGTCAAATTGAAGCTTGGTAATGAAAAGAGAAAGCTGTTTGCTACAGGAAATTTTGCCTGCGTGCATCTTTACCTCATGCTGTGTAGTGGGAGGGCCAGCTGCTTGTCCTGGGTCATGAATTCAAATGGCACCCATGTCCTGGATGTTTTCTTTAAAAATATCTGTGCACTGTGGGGATTCTAAGCACGTTTGTAGAGATAAGTCAGATTTTGCATCTTGACTGTGCATTGTTGCACAAACCAAACAATAATGTTGTTGGTTGGAATCAACCATCAAGCCCTAAAAAAGCCTCTGTAGTTCTATGTTGGCTTTCATAACTCTGGGTTTCATTCAGCATTCACCCAGCACATATTGAGTGTACCTACAAACTATCTCCGTGAAAGTGATTCCTGTAATTCCCAGAATCCCCTAAGTGAAGCACTAGGACTTTCTAAACTTAAGAACTAAATTCAAAATGCTTTGTCAGCAGTGATCTGACCTCTGATGGTTCAGAAAATAACTTTTGCCTTTCAAATGCATTCAGATATAATACTTCCCTTGCTTCTTACAAATAGAGTGGAGAAAGCAGCTCCTAGCTGAGGCAGTGAATGATATGCATTTCCCAGAGCTTATAGACAAACCTGCAGGGTGTCACATCTGTAGTGATACCAGATCAGTTTAGAGCTGCTTATCTCAGCAGTAGGCAGTGAACTTTACTTTTTTTTTTCCCTGTTGTTTATAGGCAAATAGTAAGGATAATGCTTATTTAGTGGGAAGAGAGTGCTTTTCTATTTCATCACCAATTCTTTCTCCATCCTTGCAAACAGCATAACTGGTAAACAATATCAAAAAAGTTTTACTGTCTGGTTTACTGAGAGAAGCTGAAGCTGACAATTAGAACTGTGTGGATCACAGAAGTGTTTTATCTGTATTTTGCCATGATTTTACTTTCCTTTTATCCTCTAATTACGAGACTGTATACCACTGGAATTTTTGTCTTTGTTTTCATGACATTCCATCAATGTTAGCAACAAAGTATGGAGCAAGAAAGGATGAACCACTTTATGCAAGTCAGTATGTCAGAATCTCACACTTGAGACTTCTGTGTTACACAGGATCAAGATTCATTGTAGACTTGTGTGTGTGTATAGATACCCAAACGCATAGAAATCTATTTTATAGTGATGCTAAGGCTGCACGGTTAATCACATGCGAAACTACCCTCTGGGATATGGCCCAACCAGAAGGCAGACCTGATTGTGTCTGTCTTGAGCCAGAGTATGATCTCCTTGAAAACAGAGTTTTCTAATTCTGGAGCTGTTGAACTGGGAAGAAGTAGATGTTTTCATTTGTCCAAACCTGAGTTTTTTCTGGGATGCCTTTAAGACGGGTAGAATTTTACAGAAGTGATGTATTTCTAACACAAAATCTAGCAACTGAGCAAGAAGCTAGCTGTCTCCTGCAAGGCATCTTCTAAAGATAGTGTTGCCCAACTTTTTTTCGATTGCAAAATGACATCTTCTATAGCCACTTTTTTGGAAAGAACTGAACTGTTTTCTGGAACTCACAACAAAGAAAGACATCAAACCAAAAATATTATTCTAAGCAAAGTTCTTGCTGTGAAAATCCTCTGTTGAAATGCTAAAGGTTAGCAAAATTTCAAGCATCAGAAAGCATTGCCAAAAATCACCACTATCTGCTCTCATGACCTGATTTTCCATTTGTTGTTGGTTGGATTGTTTGGGGAGGGGGGGCGTTGACAAATGAATGTGCAGCTAGCCATACTTGATCGTGTCCCATGGAAAATTAAAAAATAAAGTATGCTGCCTAACAGACATGGGAACTTGGTTCCAGTATGCTAGAGGAAGGAGTAGGCACTCCAAACTTGCTTCTTGTATTTATTTGGGATTGCTGCTGTGATTTTCAGCAGGGACAGGACTAGAAACTGAGCTCCCTGTGCACACCAGGTGGAAGTGTCTGCTAGAGCCCAGTCTGTTCTCTGCCTGTCCCATGTCCTTTGTGTCAGGGTTGGTTGGAGGGGATGGCTTAGTCTTGGTTTGAATGGCACCACTCCTTTGGAAGTACTGGGACAATGTTTTAGAAGGAGGCCCCAGCAAGCCTAAGAAGGTGAGTGGTGATGATGACTTGAGAAACTTCACAACAAAGAGGAAGCTGAGGAGGAACTTGAATTTATGGATTCCTGGACACAGAAGGCATTTCATAACCCAAGGAATTTTTTTTGTCACTCAAGAGAGGTTTGAGAACTAGACCATGAACTCATCACTGCAAGAAGAAATCAGTGAACATTAATAATAAAATGAAATGGGATGAGATCCATCTTTTGAATGGATATGATTTTCTAAACAATGAGAAAATAGTGTGTTCCTCTGAACTGAAATACAGCCAAGTGAAATTTTTGTGTTAAAATACCATCAACAGTTTGCTGTTCCCCTTTTCATTTTTGGGAAGATAAAAAAGCAGCTAAGAAGTTTAGGAAGGACGTTGAGACAGTTGAGCGCATCTAAAGAAGGGCAACAAGATTGGTGAGGGGCTTGGAACACAAACCCTGTGAGGAATGGCTGAAGGAGCTGGGGTTGTTTAGCCTGGAGAAATGGAGACTCAGGGGTGACCTTATGACTCTCTACAACTTCCTCAAAGGTGGTTGCAGTCAGGTGGGGGTTGGTCTCTTTCACCAGGCAGCAACTGACAGAATGAGAGGACACAGTCTCAAGCTGTGCCATGGGAGATACAGGTTGGATATTAGGAAAAGTTTTTCACAGAAAGAGTGATAAAGTACTGGAATGGTCTACCCAGGGAGGTGGTGGAGTCACCATCCCTGGGTATGTTTAAGAAAAGACTGGATGAGCCACTTGGTGACCTGGTCTAGTTGAGATGTTAGGGCATGGGTTGGGCTTGATGATCTTGAAGGTCTCTTCCAACCCAGTCATTCTGTGATTCTGTGAAGAAGCATTCATGGATTCTATTGTGTGATTTAAATGCAGATGGGAAATATAAATAATTTAAATATAGATATTTGCAGATGGTAACCATCACGTGTCAAAACTTGTAGTCACCAATAAAACCTGGCAAAGAGAGGGTGGAAAAGTCAGAAGACAGAAAGAGAGCACGTCCTCCATCCTTGCTGGTTGCAGAGTGTTGCAGGAGAATTGAGGGGAATCCTCAGGAGTTATGTTTATTTACATCTGGATCTTTTCAAGCAACAGTCATAAAAATAGATTTTGGGCATCTAGACCACACGTTTCTGTGGGAGTAAGATGCCTGAATACTTTTTTCAAACTCATTTGAAATTATGGTGACTGCACTTCTGGTAAAGACTCTGAGTGACAGCTTTGGAGGGTATCTGTTCTATCTTTTGGCCCTGGGACAGCTTTTACCTGGTCATAGAAAAATCGATCACTGTGGGGGTAGAACAGAATTTGTAACTAACTTCTAAATAAAATTTACCTTAATAAGCTGTTAATATCCAATCTTTTTCATTATATCGTTGCAGGTTTGGTTCTCATGAGTTGAAAAAACAGTTCCTTGTACCAACTATAGCTGGCGATTTTGTGGCTTGCTTGGGAGTCAGTGAACCTGGAGCTGGGTCAGATGTCGCAAGTAAGTTAACTTAGCAAATTGCCAGTTTTAGACAGCCTGATGTTTTAGTGGAAAGAATCTGTTTTTCCTGACCCTTCACTTTGCCCTCATCCTTTGTAAGAAACAAAAGGAAGGAAAGTCTGGTATGGTGAGGGCAAAAAGTAACATTCCAGGAACATAACACGTATTTCTCATGCATCCAAAAGCAATCAATTTTAGCATATTTGTCAGGTGAATCAATGGAGTAACCTTGTATAGGCTGAGCTCAACAGATTAATGAAGCTTTTATGTTGTCCCCAGTTTTCTTCTAGTGTATCCTGCTTTGTCCAGGCTCACCACTGGCAGGAGCACTCCAGCACCTCATCAGCTGCACAGCCACCATCAGTTATGCAACTCCAGATGTAATGGGAGGGAACATAACCTGTGCAGCTGTCCTAGAACTTGGACTGCTTTGTCAAGGCATCACTTTCACAATTATTTCCTCTTGTTCATCTTTACCTCACCTCAGTCCCTTCTGTCATTCCTGTGAAGCAAAAATATCTCTCAACTGGTGATTGCTTGATTTAGAGTTAATGAAAAATTTGCCATGTCAAATCTATTATCTTTATGATTTACTTACTTGGCATGCAACTGTTTTTCTTGGTTTTGTGCAAGAATATGTTTAGAAACCAGGACAAATGAAACCATTATTCTGAAGTGCCTGGGGCAGTAGAAAATTTGAAAAATTAAATCAGAACAGTTACAGTAGAAAAAGAAAAGATGTCTCCTCTGATGATGAATCATGGCTTCACAGAAAAGGGAAAGATTAAGTGGCCACTTTTAGAGGTTCAGTTGTTGGACAGAGCAGTTGTTGAACACATCTTATTCTTACAAATTACTGAGATATCTTCCTGCAGACAAACTTGCCAATTGTGAAAGACATTTTTTATCTGAGGAGTCTTATATCCATCTCTTTGACCAAACTTCCATTGCTTTTCCAAGGCAAATAGATAAAAATCTGATGTTCGAGCAAGGGTGCAGCAGATAAATTTCAAGAACATGAATGTGGATAACGAAATAATGTGACTAAATATTCCTGCATAATTTATTGTTGTTTTCCTTTCAGGTTTAATTTAATTTTTTCATAAGAAAAATTCTATAATTTTAGTAGACATTTTATTAAATAGTACTTATTAATAATACTCAATAATTACAAATAATAAATATTGAATATTAAATTTCTGTGTTATTTATACTAAAAATATTGCTTTTTATAATTACAATATTATTAATATGTAAATGATAAATCTTATAATAGTACTTAATAATTTATTTATCTAAATAATTATAAATTAGAATTTTGCTAATGTAAGAAACACAGCATAATTTATTTTAATAAATATCCCTCTAGTTTAATTAGATAATTATTAGAAAATTCTAAATAGGAATTTAATTTATTTGACGCAGTGTTCCAGATAATAAGTAACATAAATATTCCTTCACCAGCATCTTGTTTATCATCTAGTTAAAGTGGTATGATACACTTAGATTAATGCAGTTTAAAACCAATTTGGAATCAAAGAGGATTATCTAATGAATCTGTGCTGCAGCTTGGTGACACACACTGCAGGATGAAATGAAAAATACTTCTTCCCTTGTCTTGGAAGATTTGATTCCTGATATAAATGCCAAATCAAGCTTACAGTGCTTCTGAGGGCCAATTACAGTAATTTCACGACCATAAGGCACACCGGACTATAAGGCGCACTTTTTTTTTTTGCAGTGAGGCTCCACCCCCAGCACCCCCTGTGCGTTTACTGGCCAAGGCCCCGCCTCAACCTGGCAGCCATTGGCCCCCGGGCCGGCCTGTACCCGACAGGGCTGGGGCA
>PYHW01010375.1:5624279-5652925 GCA_013186435.1 Turdus rufiventris | reverse complement strand
TGCCCCGATTTCTGCGACTCTCCCCTTCCCCGCGCCGGGACTGCCCCGATTTCGGCGGCTTTCAACTCTCCCCCGCGCCAGGGCTGCCCCGATTTCAGTGGTTTTCTACCCCGCCCGTGCGCTGGGGCTGCCCCGATTTCGGCGGCTTTCTACCCCCCCGTGCCAGGGCTGCCCCGATTTCGGCGGCTTTCTACTCCCCTCGCCCCTGGGCCGCCCCAATGCCAGCAGGCCCGCCCCACAGAGCCCCTCTCCCCTCACATCCCGACGTTGCTGCGGGACCACTCCCCCCTCCCAGCCCGGTCCTGCTGTGGGGCCATTCCCCCTCGCAGCTTGCACTTCCGGGTTGTCAACTTTCGCCGCTTTGTCCCTCAGAATAGACGCACCGGACTATAAGGCACACGTCCGGGTTCGAGGGAAAATTTTAGTCAAAAGGGTGCGCCTTATAGTCATGAAATTACTGTAAATGGGCAACTTAGGTATAAGCAACAATAGCCTGTGTTCTGAGTTGCACCATTGTGCACCATCTCCAGATGGCCCAGCTGTAAAGTAGAGTGAGCTGTGTGAAATTGCACTTGGTGCTTCCTTTTGCTGCTGAAGCTATTGGGATGTTTGTGTCCCTAAGAGAAGTGAAGGGACATAGCAACTATTCATTGTGAATGTTGGGGATGTGCTTCTGCCATGTGAGCCAGTATATTTTAAAATGAAGAATGACAGAGTAAGGTATCTCTAACATTTTTTTCTACAATTCCAAAATTACTGAAGGTGATATGAACACAGAAGACAAAACCAATGTTTATATGAGAACTGAAATGTGATTCAAACTAATTTATTCAGAATTCAACAGAACAAAAAAGACTGTGTCTATTAGTCTAATACAAAATTCATGTCAATTTGAAGGAACACCTGTCTGCTTTCAAGTGTAGTTGTTCTGTATTGTCCATAGTAGTGACCATGTGCACCAAAACTAGCACAGAGTTGGCTTGAGAAGAACAGAACAGTACAGATGGTACAGAAAGTGTGTTTAATTTCAGGATTCTGATACTACAAAGCATAAACATTTGTGTCAGTTTGGATGATACTGTCTCATTCTATATCATTCCAATTGCACAATTTATAGAATGTAGTCTGTGGGGCTATGTAACAACACATCATGGAAAACATATCCTCTTTCTTCAAATTATGTCCAGGTATCTGCAACTAGTAACATGTTCATGTCTGCCTCTTCAACATAAATATCTTGCTCCATTTTGTCTCAGTGGAATCCAGCCATTCTGCTCTTCTGGGTTGAGGTTGTCTTTTCTGAGCATAAAACCCCAGAATTTCATATTTCATACGTTTCCAGACCTAGTAGAAGTGTTGCTCTCCAATACATGATGTTACACAACAGCTTGCAGACTTGTGAATCCTGGGATTACCAAGGCCTTATACTTCCATTAATTAATTTATTAACTTCATTAATCACAGACTTGTGAATCCTGTGGATCACCTTCATTACCAGTTTATTATTGCAGGATTTAGCAATCACTTTCACTACTTTGTGTCTGAGTAGTTGTACTTGCCTTGCTGAATTTGAAAACTCGAGATCGTTCCTTTCTTGCTGGGCCATACTTCAGTTGTCTGTGTTGGTGATGTCTCCCAAGTTTGTGTCACAAACAAATTTAATTAGTGTATTCCTTTCCTTTTAAAGATCATTAATGCAAATATTCAGTAGATTTTGTCCAGAGGCTGATATCCAAGGAGAAGCTTAACTAATACTGTCCCTGCACATCAGAACTTCCTCTTTTAATGTAACGTGATACAATTTTTGCTTTGCCAAGTTCCTTATGCACATTTCCACTTTTGCCCTAATTCTTATCTTTCCAAATTTTAACTCATAGTTACCTAGTAGTGTCAATTTTACTTGCTTGGGTCCTATAGGATTTTTTCCTAGAAAATCCAATTTAATAATAAATCAGGTTGGGTTTAAAAATGATACCATGGGTAAATTGAATTATCTTTTTTCCCAAATGTTTTTTTTTTTGAGGATGGGCAGATTGCCAAAACCAGCAACCTCTGTTTTCACTAATTTCAGTTTCTGTGAAATCTTTCTTGTAGGTGTTTTGCTTTGTCAACCGTATTGTGAATCTGTCTGTAATCTCCTGTGAAATATTTCTTCTTTCGAAATATCCTCTATATGCCTCATTTTTTCCCATCCTCTTTTCATTTCTGTAGCTGAAACAATTCTTTTCCACCAAATCTTTGATTTTGTTGGTTTTCATGTGCAAGATTTAACTTAGTTCAACCTGTTGCATTACTTACCTTCTGACCTCCAAATTGTTGCTTACTTTCATGATTAATCTTACTAATTTCCTGCAAGTCATTTCCTGTTTTTTGAAGTGATTATTCATTCAGTTGGAGTTGAAGGTATTTCTTTAAAGTTTTGGGTTTGGTTTTTTTTTTTTTTGTTTGCTTGATTGATTGTTTTTTCCTGCACTGGTGATGTAAATTTCAGATATGTGTTCTTCATCTTTTACTTTAAGGATGTGTGCTGGCTATCTTTGAATGTAATACTGACCTTTAAAGTTGAAGCCAACCTTACTTTTAGTCAAATTTATTTACATGCATGGCTGGACTTGAGTGCAGTGGAGAAGAAAATTGAGGTTTGATTACAAGTGATTTGTACAGTGATATGACCAGCCCTTGTTGCTTATGTGGCACCAGCTGTATCATTCACCTCTGTTGATGCCTTGTGCTCTTTCCTGAAAGGGCTCCTCAGAGCATGCTGTGTGAGAGTCAGTGGTGTGGGCCTGCAAAAATGAGTTGTGGAGCACCCACTGAATTAGCCTGTTCCTAAAGCTATGCTCTATCAGGGAAAATTATTAGTCAAATATTCAAAATTATCTTCACAGCCATATTCCTGAGTCCACTTGACTATAGCAAATTGTTAACCATGTTTTCAAAGCCTGCTATATTTTAAACATAAAATGTATGCATTTATTTGATCATTTTTCTTCTAGTTAAAGAGAATCAATTCTTCAGAAGATCATTTAAAATAATTGTTTCTCAAGTATTTGAAGCCAACTGTGAACAATTAAATCTGGAGTACTTGATCATTCTCATTAGTAAGGCATTTGTTCTTGAATCTATATTTGTGTGGTTAGGCTCCTGTGACGCCATGCTTGCAAGAACTATTTACATTTGTGGTAACATCACAGTGCTCATTGTTCCTTTTCAGACCTTCTATGGGTCTTCTATCTAATCTCTTCAGTAGCTGTTCCCCAACAAAGGGATATGTGACGTAAATCACTGTGTGTGCTCCCTTCCTTGTCACACCATTTCAGTACAGTCGTATTTCTTATTCCAGCTCTTGTTTGTCCTTCATTTATTATTTAGTCTCCATGTATATGAGTGTCAAATGTCTGTGTCCATGTATTATAAGTGCCAGTACTTTAGATTACTTAGGCTTCTTGGCATTCATTATTATACAGTTTCCCTATCGAGTCCCTTGGACAGATTTGTCACAGTCCTTTCATTGGGAGAATTCCTCTGTGTCTGCTGGTTTTACCCACATGATTACTATCTCTTTCCCTTGCTGTTCATCATTATCAGTGAATACATTCCTTTAGCCACAGCTATATCCCATACTTTCTTATTTCATACCTTCTACAATTTTCTCCCATCATTTTTCTCCCGTGTCTTCATTAACATGGCTAATTTTCAGCCATGCTGACCTCAGTCCCAGTTTATTCCCTAAATGAAGATCAGATACTTGGGTTTCCTTTTGGTTTATGTTTAGAGCTCTAGGGAAGAATGTGCATGTGCAGACTGAGGGGATTGTGTGTAAAGTGTAACCAGATGACTGAAACATGCCTGCCTACTCCACTTGGTGTCTGACTCCTACCCTCCAAGTCTATGATGCCCTTTCAGTGGATGGTCTCATGGATTTCATAGTCTTATTAGATTTACAGGTTCTATTAGGAGTGTGGTAGGGTGCTCTTAAACCATCACCTACTCATACCTGGATATCTGTTGGACAGTCTTCATCAACAGGGGTTCTTGTCAAAGAAGTTCAAATGTAGGGAAAAGAGGGCAGCCCTTCGGAAACTCTGCTGGAGAATAAATAGTAACTAAGGATTCTCTCTGGCTGTCTGTTGCAGCTAGGGCTTCTTGCAGCATAACATGAACCACCACATGAAAATAACATTGTTTTTTGCCAGGGTGTATAAATAGCAGGTGTTTAGAGCTCCTTCATGTCCAGACACTCACTGCATTCAGACTTGGCCTTTAATAGTTAAGCAGCTTTGAATGTATTGCAGCACCGTGACCAAGAGCATACAGGACGTGCATGTTGGCTTATGTTTTTGCATTCACGGATATCAAGGCTTGTGTTTGTTTAAGTCATGGCTCTGGAATTAATGACCTCCTCAGGACTAAGGTACACAGTAAGAGAAACTCCAATAGATCACCTCACAGTGAAATGCTTCTGTCCCAAGTTTTTGACCACCACATTTACTTAGGAAGTTTTCAGCTGTCATCCACTGGGATGAAGACTCTGTCTAAAGGAAGGTGGGAGAAGTGGTCCTGTTCCCCTGGTTTGCCTTCCAAGAGCTGTCCAGACTGGTTTGTCTTATGGCCTGGAAGGGTTATTGGACAGTGGGGTATGAGGGAGAACCAAATAGTTTTCTGTCTGAGAGCCAGGAAGTGACCTGCCAGTCATACCTGGACCAGTATACCCCTCCTTCACAAGAATAACCCTTAATTTCCTGTGTTCTGGAATAGGTATCAAGACAACAGCTGTGAAAAAGGGCGATGAATATGTCATCAATGGTGGTAAGATGTGGATTACGTCCGGGAGCCAGGCAGACTGGATGTGCCTCCTAGCAAACACCACTGAAGGACCTCCCCATCAAAATAAATCTCTCATATGTCTGCCAATGAATCTACCTGGTAATAACACAGAACTCTTTGTCTTCTAATTTGATTTTTTGGGGTTTTTTTGGTATGCCTAATGCAAGAAGGTAAGGTGTTCAACCAAAAATATATTTAGAGAAGTTGTTCAGATACATTTTCACAGCAAAGATTCATAACCATATGAAAGAGGATAAAAGATTTAGAGATTTCAAACTTGGGAAGTGCCTCTCAAGTCTAGTGGGCTTCCTGAAGAGCATTGCAGGCATTTTCAGAGTATTTCATGGTGGTGCTGTGCAAAGGGATCCTTTCATTACTGCACTACTACCAGATAGACTGTAAAAGTAATCTAAAAGTTAAATGTGGGCTGGAGTGAAAGATTCAAATATGCTGTAAGTAGGGATTTGATTTTGAATAAGACTAGCAATTCAGGTGAAGACATGGAATAAATCCTGAGCTAAAGGCACCAGTTTCAGTGGTACAGCCCACACAGTGTTTGTTCCTAAGTAATCTGCAGACCTTGCAGAATTCACGAGTGCTATATACATAAAGAACATCAACCAGAGAGGATGCAGTTAAGATTGTGCTGGTGGCAATCTTTTGCAGTTTGGACACCTGTTTAAAAGTTTTTAAACCTTTTCAGTTTTTACCCATTTTAATATTTAAAGAGATGCAACATATTAATTTATGCACTATATAGTATATTTAATATTTAGTTTCCAAAATTAATGTTGTTATGAAAAGAAACAGTTTAATGCAATTTAATATTAATTAAATTAAGAATACTGTATATTAATGCATTTAAATATAAAATGTTTATCCTCTAGGCTTTTTTGTTCCTTCAATTCAGAGTATTTTACACAAGAAATATGCGCCATTATTGGCATTTCACATGTAGGAGCATCACCAAAGCAGTGAAGTTAATGTCTCTGTGTTCACTTAATGGATGAGTCTGAGAACAAAACCTAGGTCTCCAGTGTTGCAAAAGAGGATAATGAGAGCTTCTTAAGGGAATGTCTTTTAAGTGAATTTCAGCATTAAGTCAAACAAGTGAGTTGCCTTGGGAATCAAGCAGATCTTGAGTGAATTGTGAGCTTCTATTTCCTGTGCTCATGCAAGACAGGCTTTGAATGGGAGCTCATGGAAGACAGACCTGAGCTGCTTCACTAGCTGTGAACTCCGTCCTTATTGAGAAGTGATGAGTGAACATGTAACTTAGAGCCAGAATTTTGCTGAATTTCCAGATAAATTTGCTTATTAGCCATCTGCTGATAAATCTATGAAGTCCTCCTTGTGATTTTTCATGCAAATGCAGTACTACTTCTCTGAGATCAATCTTCCTAAAACAGCAAAGCAGCTGACGTGTAGTTGGTGGCAGATAAAGTACATAGAAATTGACTTAGAGGTTTTCAGCTACTTTGTTTACTCCAAAAAGACACAAGTTATCATAGCTCTAGGAGAGGGGAAATGTTGGATCTCACAGCCTACACACAGACCTTCTTTACCTGCATTAAATAGATTTAGAGTTGAAAAACTGCCTGAGACACCTTAAGCTGGTCTGCAGAAGTATAAAATTCTTCCCAGGAACAAAATTTGTGCTCATCAAAATGCATGTGTTTTAATTCTTCTGTGATGATACGCATATTTATCTCCAAAGGGGTCACAGTACCAAAATTGGTGACCTTTTGAAATGAAGTATTAAGACTGTTGATTGTGCTCCAGTGGGTGAGTCATATCAGAAGTGAGATTTTTCAGGAAGCTCCATCTGGTTTGATACATCCTAAGGATGTCTGTCTGCTAAAGATTGTGCTCCGTGGAGGCCAGCAGACCAAGGCTGAACGGGAAGTGTCTGGAGAACATCACTGAATGATGCACTCTCCAACATCTGTGGATGTATGTGTGTCAAAGCTCAAAAACAACTGCAATGAGAGCAAATGTGTTATGTCTGACTCACCTCTGCAGGCACCAGCCTATATGGCTGGGTAAGGAAGGATCTGTGGTGGTTTTTTTGCTAAAACTCTAAGTTGTTTTATATCTATATTGTGTGGTGGAAAAAAAAAAAAAAAAAAAAAAAGACAGGAAAGGATTCCAAGTCCAAAAGCAAATTATTAATTTCAACAATTGGTAGTGTATTGGATAGACAAAGCAGGATTTGCTTCTAATTTTAGGTGTATATATATTCTCTAATCTGGGTTGTAGCAAATTCTGGTCTAGATTTGACAGATGCTGCTGAATACATTTCTCATAAAGGAAATTTGGATAACAGCACCTTGGATCCACAATAGATATCCAAACTGGGTGAATACTCCTCGTAAAACAACGGCGTCGTTAAAAAGCAGCTGGATTTTTCATATCATGAAAGAGAATCTAACAAGTTGCAAGATGTCTGTACCAAACGGCTCGCAGCTCTGATCTGGTAACTATTTGTCCTCTGGTTTGTCCTCTGAATCCTCAGATAGCTCTAGGAGATTGCAAGGAGGAGTTAATAAAGAGAAGAGCAACCAGGAAAAGAGAAATAGCATGTTTCTTGGATTGCAATTTAAAATCTCTCTGTTTCCATTTGTAATGGCACTAAATGGTGTCAGGAGAGAGCAACTGCCTTTCTCTCAAGACAGAATATAGGAAATAAAGTAGATTGTCAGAAGGCTGGAGGAATGGGAGAAAATTTAAAATCAAAGACACTTGGGAAGAACTGCCCAGGCAGAGAAATAGCAATCCATTTCAGTGATACTGGTGCAAGTAGCTCAAATGGCTTTTAGAGTGATTTTAGTAAGTTGGGCGCTTGGCCTTTTTAAATTGAGATTTGTGAATTGTTACATGTGATTTATTTAATACAAACACCAGGAGTTATCTGGGCCCATAATTTCTACTGCTGCTGGTAATTTTTCATTTGTAGTACCCCTTAGGAAGAGAAAGAAGATAATTAAAAGGGAGATTTGATGTTCCCATAGTGGACAAAGAGATGATTATTTACGATTTTCTTCCATGATGTAAAGCATGTGCTTGCCTCAGAAGAGGCATCACATGAGACTGATGCAGCTTGGCCCCCTTGTAGGTGAGAACCATGAATTAAGAGAAAGTGAAGCTGGTAGGGCATTGCAAAGGGGGATGCTGCTGGACCCAGGAAAATTGAACACACAACCCAGTCTGGAGGAATTATAGGTAGAAATCTTTAGCACATTTAGCTCCTCTAACCAAGCCTGTGAGAGCTTTCTTCAGTAGTTGTTGCTGTAGGTGGATCTGGAAACTAAACAACAGGATTGATTTAGCAATATAATAAACTGGCAGCAGTTGTGCTTTCTTGAGAAGAGTCCTTTTGAACCACCCACTAACAAGAGCAGTAAGTGCATGGGTGAGGAGCAGTGATTGCATAAAGCCAGTTGGCTTCAGACCATACATGATCTCTGCGACTCTCAGAGAAACCAAACAGCAATATTCCAATGGGAAACAATGCTCCAGATTTCATCTGGGCTTGTAAGTTGCTCAGTGTGTGGTTATTTAGTTCTGTTTTTAATATGGAAACAAACCACAAATGCTTTCTTGGCTGACTGAGTACAAATTGCTGGATAATTTTCAATTCAAGAGTCAAGAATTTTTATACAGCTGTCCTGATTTTATTCCTGCATTGATCATATATCAAAGCAAGTCTTCCTAATACATAACCTCTTTACAGATTGGTTGGTGGAGAAAAAATCTTGATCAGAACTTGTGGAAATCTATGTGGACCTTGTTCTCAGAGCAGTCTTGGCATTTGTAAATACTGTCAGTATTTCATCTCTGTGAAGAGATGAAAATTTCCATAACCTTATTTAGTGCAGCCAGAGAGTAAATTTGAAGGAAATGACTGCCAACTTCTTCTGCCTCCACAACCAAAGTAATTTTCGTATGGCTGAAGGCCTCCTGTACATAGAAGCTGAGACATCTGTATTAATTCAGAAAGAGATGTTCTCTGAAAGCTGTGAAGAACAGCAAGATATGAAAAGTACAGAGGGACCACAACAATCTGTGTGGTGACCAATCAACTTCTACTGAGCCATACCAGAGACTAGTAGAGGATTGAAAAAGAATAAAGAGGAAAATAACAACAGAATACCTCCTCATCACAAAGCTGGTTGGAATAACATGTACATTAGTAGGTTTTCTGGCAAAGATACATATGCTGAGTTGGAGGACTGTTTTGCTACATATACAGACTTGTCAGATGTAATTAAAGTGTTATGCACAAATCCTTATGCCTGGTTGTTGTCCTCCTTTTGCTTTTGAAGCATTCTTGACTTTCACCCTGAATATTTGAATTAGCTCCAGATCAACAGGGAGATAAAAGCTGAAGACAGGAGAATTGCCACGGGAAAACAGTGGGTGCCTGTTAAACTCTGGTGGCACAGTGGTGAGCCACGCTTGCATCTGAACAACAGCAAAAAGAACTTTGTAGGTATGAAAAAACAAACAATGGGAAGGAGTCCTGCCCGCTGTGACTGAACCCTTGGGTGGCCAGACCTGAATGAACCAGGCTTATCTTCAAGAGAGGAGTGCACGTGGGGTCAGAGTCACTGCTGTGCAGAGGGGTCTGTGGGGAAGCAAACCCTCCTCACAAACAGACACATATGAAAACTCAGAGTGATCACTCTATCAGAAAAAAATCAACACAGGCTAGAAAAGGGAGGATAAATGAAGAAGATAGGGAAGTAGGAGGATTTCCAGGAGGAGAAATACTCACAGCTGCAGCTTAAAACATAACTGTTTTTATCCTTACTGAATATTTGTGTAGTGTTTCATAGCAATGCAGGCACTCGGCAAATATTGCCAAATTGAATTTCAGCATTTTATTATAATGCTAGATAAAAATCAGACATAAACAAATAAATATTGCATTATTTGAAGACCTGTGTGGAATAAGATTATTATGACTAATAAGTATTAGTTATTAGGGGACATAATGAAAAGTGAAGTGGAAAAACCTTTTAAAATAATAGAAACATTTTACTCCAAAATGCTGTTATGTTTTTCCTAAAGATAGGTTTCACTCTTGTCTTGGAAGATACATTCACATCTGCGGACTTTTCTTTCTGAAAACATTGTACCTGTTCATAGTGCTTCTATTTTTTGTGATCTTTCTCATATGCCTTTCTCTTCAGGCATTCATATTGCTAAAAAGATAGACAAATTGGGTATGAGGTCATCAGACACTGCTCAGATCTTTTTTGAAGATGTAAGGGTTCCCTGCAAAAACCTCATCGGTGAGGAAGGAAAGGGTTTTACATACCAGATGTTGCAATTCCAAGAGGAGCGGCTGTGGGGCGTAGCCACTGGTAAGTCATTGTTCATTCACCCTTCTGCAGCAGGGCAGGGACTCAGGGGTCACTCTCCTCATGACAAACAGCACTTTTCTTTTCTTGTAAGTTGGGATGACCTTTTAGGGTCTGTTTTTGAAATCTGTCATAGCCTGGATACAGACGACATTCCCTTTCTGTAGGAAAGCCTGAAGCAGAAAATATTTTGTGAGCCATTGCAGAGGCTCTTTTTGCCTTGTTTCTTTTTCTTGGTGCTTCTCTGCTGATAAGAAAATACGGCATCATGTTATGTCTATTACAAATATAGTGCAAAGGCTATCAAAATACTGGCATGAAATAGAAGCATTTTGACTTTTCCTGTAGTACAGTGATTTACAATGCTTATCTTGGATTTCAGAAAATTAACTTATTGGCTATGTAAAGAAGTGGCTCTTACAGGATGTCAGAGCTTTGTTCTTTGTTTTGCACCATGTTCCTTTCCCTGAAATTATGTTGTCACAGAGTTCATGTTACTCAGAACTCAGGCTGTACTCAAATCCAGGTATTTGGGTTATATGGATTCTGGATATTCCAGCAAACCAGATCCAAGTACGGATTGTCTATTTGCAGTCTGCAAACTTTCTCCCTCCCCTCCAGTGTTTGCTTCTTCAAGTTAAATATAATGTGGTTCACTGTAAGAAGATTGGTCCTCTTTAGATTCCAGGGTTGTCTAAATAATGTCGCTGTATTCATGCTCTTGTGCATTCCCTATCGTCACTGTCTGTGTGTGGCTTGGGTACTGAACATTCTAAGAAGTGGTGTTTAGATTCAGTGAACAGATAAAAAAACACTCCTTGTTTTGGGTTCATCCAAGACCAAATATTTTGGAGTTCAAATGCCTTTTTAAAAAATTGTTTTTTGAGACAAAGTTCTTAGTTCAGCCTGAGATAAATAGGACATGTGAGAGTAGTTATAGCAAAGGACAGGAGGTTAAGCTTGCTGAGGATGTCACTACAGACTCCTACAGACTCAGGCAAGCAGGAGTTGTGATGCTACTACTGCTTCTGCTTTAACTGAGGTGTATACAGACTGCAAGGATGTGCATTGTGCATTTTTATGCTCGGTTTGAAATCTAAATTAACCAAACCATCAGAAGCTCTGGACTGCAGTGAAACTCCCCAGGCTGCAGAGTAGCCAGCAGCATTAGTCATGCCCCAAGCTAAAGTGACATGCACTGAGAGCATCAATACACAAAGCTTGGCAGGTTAGATCACTCCTGCTGAAACCACGGACAGCTTGGTACTGTCCAGTCTTGCACAACTGCCTGGCTGTCGCTGTGCTCTGCCAGGAAGTGGAACACCAGGTTTCAATTTTATTTATTTATTTTTCATCCAAAACAATGCAGCAGGAGCAGGTGAACCCTGCTATGGCCAGGCAGGGGCCATGAGGGAGGAAGAGTCGGGAGCTCACCAAGGAGAGGGAGCTGCCTTCTGCAGTGGCTACTGTGCAAACCTTGCTGGACCCCTTGGGTTTGCTTTTCTTCAACTATCTGATATGAAACGCATAAAAGCACTGGCAGCAGGGACAATGGGTCCACGGTTTGGGCCAAGCTGCGAACTTCAGAGATCACAAATTGTGGTAAACAAGAAAAAGAGTAACCAATGTTCAGAAGGGAGCTCAGTACCTGATGGGTGCAGTTTGTTGTATCACAGCATCTAGAGGTGTTAATTTCCAGTTCTGCAAATAGTTTCACATATGTTCAACCACTACTGCTCTGCTGAAGGCTCAGATGTGTGAAACTATGTAAGTGCCTTCAGTAGTTCTGTGATTAGGTCTGCATGTTTAATCCTGGTCTTTGCTTCTGCCCCTCAGTAGGACATTTCTATTCCTTCCCAGTCTATGACTGCGACATTGAAAATCATCAGTCTGCTTTTAAATGCTTTAGGTACTAGTCGTGGCATCCTCACTTTCTCTGTTTCCTTTAACTTGGAAAAGGCAGTTGACTGCCATTCTTGTCTGTTTTTCCTTTCTGGGTGTTATTTTGTTGTGTTTGGGGTTTCTTGTTCTGTTCCGCTTTGTTTGGTGGAGGTTTTATGTATTTTAGTTTCAAGTGTCACATGCTCTAGACTTCTTTTTTGTTTATTAATTGTCTTCTTTGTGGCCAGTATCTTTCTTCACTTTTTTTTCTTTTAAAATCTGTTTTCAGTCAAACGCATTTAAAATACAAATGGAAAACTAACTTCCTGGAATTGCAAAATTTGGTCCCAGGTGTGGTCTCTTCTGAGTAATACATCAAAAACATTGGTCAAAGTCACTGTGTTTCTTGCTTCACTGGAAGAAAAGAGGTGCCACGTGTCTCCCATGTTGTGACACTTGGTAAACGCTGTCCATTTGAGGACCTGTTGCACTGATCACAGGAAAAGAATGTTGCTATGGCAAACAAAAGAAAACAGTTGTTTTGTGAATTGCTTAACTCAGAAATGAAGAGGGAGTTCAGTGTGCATGTGAGAGCAGAATGGCACTTTTCTAATGACTTCTATTTGCTCCTGAGATTTCAGTTTTATGAGCACCATTGAGTCATTGAGGCCACTAAGCAGGATGACAGATCCTTTTGCATGGGCAACACACGTTCTTAAGAATCAGATTGCTCAGCTTAGAGCTCACTGTATGTTTCATTAGAGAGTGATCAGTCACAACCTAAGAAAAATATATTAATTTCCTTTTCTTTTGAGAGAAAACATAGCAACAAGACAAAGTGTCTTTACAGTGAAAAAAAATTCAAGTGTAATAATGTAAGTTGGATGGAGATACGAGGAAAAGGTTATTCTGTATTTGGCAACTTCAAGTGCTTTCACAATTCTCAGCTGTGTGGTGGGCCACACATTCCTTAGGCTGCTCTAGAGTGACATTTCCTGCATGCACTGTCAGTTGAAACCCATGGGGCTAAGTTTGCCTGAGGATGTGGGGAACATTGTATAAAAAAGGAAACAAATACACAGAAAAAGAAGGGGATTCCATATTATAAATGGAATTTCTCTGAATTTGTATGACTGGCAAAATGTTATGTGCTGTTATCTTGCTGAACACAGCTGTTGGCTGTCATGGTATTCATGATGTGCTGCATTTTGGTGCTGTTGGCTACACAGACAAGCTTTGCCATGTTAGAGCTGTGCTCAGAGCTCTGAATTCCTGTCCTCAGCATCACAGAATGGTTTGGGAAGGGACCTTTAAAGTTCATCACATCCAATTCCTCCACCATGGGCAGGGACACCGTTCACTAAATCAGGTTACTCAAAGACCCATCCATCCTGGCCTTGAACATGTCCAGGGAATGGATGTGTCACGGGGCACCCACAACGTCTCTGGGCAATAGGTTTCATTGTCTCACCACTCTAATAAGGAATTTCTCAGAACCGTAGAATGATGGAGTGATTTGAGTTGGAAGGGACCCTACAGATTATGTAGCTCCAATTCAAAAATATTCTTCCTTATGTTAAATCTAAAGCTACATTATTTCGATTTAAAACCAGTCCCCCTTGTCCTGGTACTACAGGGTCTGGTAAAAACTCTGTCCCCATCTGTCTTATAGGCTCCCTTTATATATCAAAAGGCTGAAATAAGGCTTCCCCAGAGCCTGCACTGCTCCAGGCTGAACAACCCCAATACTTAGCCTGTCCTCGTGGGAGAGGTGCTCCAGTCCTGCAATCTTCTTCAGGACCCTCCTCTGGACCTGCTCCAACAGATCAATGTCTGTTTGGAATGTGGGCTCCAGAGCTGGATGCAGTGCCCCAAACAGGGTCTTGGGATAACAGATTAGAGGGAGAGAATCATGACATTGACCTGATGGACTCTTTGGAAGCAGCCCAGGACAGTCCTTAGATCTCCTGTTTGTTCCTGTGTGCAAATTACAGTTCCTGAAATAAGAAGGGCAGTAATGGCAGCTAAGGAAACAGGAGGATGGTTCAGCAGGGGCAGGAGGCAGTGAATTGGACAGGTGGACACTATAAGAACAGTTTTCCCAGAACCCTAGTCTGAGCCATGATGTGTGGTGACAGCCTGAGCAGAGTTTGGCCAAATGTCTTCATGATCTTTAGACATTTTGCAAGCAGGACCTAAACAGTTCCTGTCCTGTTTCTTGCCACCTGAAGCTCCTGCTTACTCTGCAGTTTCCCACCCCCTTTCCTGGTGCTGAATGCTGGGAACCACACAAACTGTGCTGGAGCACCTTGCTCTGACAGACCAACACAAGATTAATCATTCGCCTTTACCCCTTCCACTTCCCTTCTGCTCTCCTAACACTGGCATGCACTCTTTCCCACCCGAACCTCAGACTTTGCTGTATTCTTCCCAGATTTCAGGCTGAGGGAAAGGGAGAAGTGGTGCCTGGATACACTTTGCTCTTTCTTTACATTTCTCAAGCTGGAGACCACAGACATACAAGTAAAAAAGCTGTTGGTGTTACATACACTACAGTGTTGTGTGACATTGTCTTTTGGAAGGACAGTATTTCTATTCAAGAGATGTTCCTGAGAACAGAAACTTATTTTCCTGTCCAGAAAGCCAGCATTTGGGTGACAACATAGTGTGTTAACACAGATGAAATGAGGACATTACTGTATATGCTCTTCTGAAAAATAAGCATTGAGTTTAGTTGCATGAGAAAGGAAGGAGAAATATTTAAGTAATGAGAAAAGCTGATCACCCTATGGAATGTAGAAACGTGAAAAATGGTGATCTGTTAAAAGTGATGGTGAATGATCATGGCAGGGGGAATTGGTGGGATGCAGAATCTACACAGGAAAGCAGTACAGAGGTGAAATTTAAATAGCAATGATCTTGAAAACAAAGCAAAAAGGTATGAGGAACCACACCGGCCTCCAGCAAGGGACTATCATGTGAGTAACTGGCAGGTAGGAAAAGGGATTTATTTCATAGTAGTTCAAGGCTTGGGTTTATTTTGTATTTCACTCAGAGTTTTGTGGTTTTGACTCTAAATGCAAATGGATGTGGATATGCATATTTTGAAAAGAGGAAATGTGACCCTTCTCATACAGATTTGTGAAATCATGCCCTGCTTCTTGTCATAGTAAGATAGGTCCACATTTCCCAAACAAAATTCTCCAGCTACACTGCAAGAGACTGATAGCTTAGCCATTCACTTCAAGGCTGGTTTACCTTGGAAAATAAATGTTTCCCTTTTTTTCTTGTTTAAAATGGGCTATGTCTCAGTTTGCACAAAAAGAAGCAGCAAACTACTTCTGCTTTAAAGCATCATCTGCTGCCTCTCTCACCTGTTTTACAGCAGTACCCTATTTTCATTCTGTTTCTTTTAGGAGAATTATTTAATGTTTTTTAAAGTGGATGTGAATTTTTTCTTCTCTATGCTGGGATCTGATCACAGAATGCAGACATAATAAGCAGTCTATTTGTGTTCCTTGATCTTAGAATAGGTTTCAACCTTCTCCCTGAAGGCTTCCTTTAGTTTACATTTCTACAGTGTTTCTCACAAGCACACTACACTGTCTGCCTTCAGATTTATGTTTTTTTCAGGATTTTAACAAACCTTCAGGACACAGGTAGCATGGAAAGTAGGAGTTGCCATAAGCTCTTGCTAAGGCTCCAAATGAGACACTAAGCATAAAGTTGAGTACTTGATGTTAGTACTTTCTATGACTCTCCCTCTTTATTACCCACTTCCCTTCCCTCTCCTCCAGATCTTGGCAATTTGGGGCTCAAGGGAGATAGATGTCTTCAAGGTACAAGGAGGTACTAGACTCTTCTCAGAACTGAAGCTTCACCCCAAAATGAGTGTACAGAACAATTTGTTTTAAAAAACTAATGTATTGGTTGTACAATGTGAAAAAACCTTTCTCAACAAGAAGCTAAACACATCTGGCTCAAATGATGTCTTGTTCTGTGCTTTGTTTCTTCCAGCCTTGACACCAATGGAAAATATTATACAAGAAACAATTGAGTACACGCGGCAGCGGAAGGTGTTTGGCCAGCCTGTCCTGCACAACCAAACTGTGCACTTCCGCCTGGCCGAGCTGGCAACCGAAGTGGAGCTCCTGCGCTCGCTGCTGCACCGCGCCGTGGGTGAGCTCCCACATCTGCACCTCAGATGTGCTTCTCTTTGTGCAAAGAACCTCATCAGGCGAAAGGAACACAGGAGGTGATTTCCAGAGTGACTGCTTTTTTAATATCTTCTTTTTTTAATTTTTTTTAATTTTTAGATCTCTATGTAAAAGGCAACGATGTGACAAAATTTGCTTCCATGGCTAAGCTAAAGGCAGGTCGTCTGACCCGTGAAGTGACTGATAGCTGTCTCCAGTTTTGGGGAGGAATGGGATTCACCAGTGAAGTTCTTGTGAGCAGGTTTTACAGGTAAGGGAGTGATGAAAATACAACGTGGCTTTAACTGAAATTGAGCCTCTTAAATGCTCTGTTGAACAATCCCTACTTGAAAAGAACACCAGCTCAACAGTGTGAGTGGTCTTGTTCCACTTCATAGCATGTCACTGAAGTGGGTTGTGGTTGCAAGGATACACAGTGCAATTAACTTTGGACACTAAGTGTCAGAGGTTGCTATTCTTTTGCCAAGTCTTGGCTTTGCATTACAGTTGTGAAGTTTGAACGACCCATAGGTTAGCTTAAATGTCAAATGGAAGCAGAAAACTCAGAATTTTCCCTGATGGTCCTCTGGTATCTGCCAGAGTAGAAAAAAGGCAGGGAAATTTGAGAGCTACCAACCAGTGACTTTTTTTTCTCTTTTCTTTTTATTTGCTTGTAATCCTGATTACAAGAATAGAACTAAAACCAGAAGCTTTCTTCTAAAAGTAATGAAAATCAGCTTTCTCTTTTTCCCCAGATACGTGCGTAACTGGAGTTCCCCACTTCTGCAGTAGTCTGTTCTGATAGCAGTCTCCACCCTCTTAGTCACATTACATACTATGTGAGACACATGAGAGATGTAATTGCTTCCAGAAAGTCGTTAGATCATTAAAATGGTACAGAAGCCTTTTTGGAAATCAGCTGAAGTCCTTTCAGATTTTTGTCTCTATCTCCTTAAGGAAACAGTTTTCTTGGTATCTGGCTTCAGTATCTTATATTCTGTAGAATTACCATAATTGATCTTGGATTCTCTTGCAGTAACAGCTTTCTGTTAAGCCCCTACACAGATAATGCTTAATCCAAAGTTAGCCAAATCACAGGTTCAGTTAGCTGAAAATTTTGGTAAATGTGTCTGTGTAACATGAGAACAGAACACTTGAGGAAATCTGCAAAAAGCTTGTTTCTTCTTAGATAGGTTGAGTTACTTTTTCTACTCTTGAAAGCATTTTATGAACAAGAATACCATTGCACTAATTCAAGAGATCCTCAATATTTTTGACAAGTGGACTTATGAAATTTTCTTACAAAGGTACAGACTGCTTTATGATGGTGATTTTAAGCCAGCTGTCAATCTGATGGTTGTTAGTTATTTTTTTCACAGACTTATTTTAACAACTAATGGTTACTGATGATGGAAATGTTAAGAGCTACTGCAGTAGGCACTCTGAATAAAATGAATCCCTGTCTTGCAGCACTTACTGTAAATGCTGTATTCTGTACAGATTAATGTGTATGTGCTTTTACATAGCTTTTAAGATTTCCTAGCCCAGAATAGTAGTGCTAACTGTGAGCAGGGCTTTTCTGTGTGAATTCCATCAGAGTGGTTTCCAAGTACTCCAGCACAATCCTTAGAAGAAATCCAGAGTGTTTCCTGTTGGCGTACACAGTCAGCTGGCTGAAGAAATGTATTTTTCTATCTCTAAAACAAACACTGTTATAAATAAGGCTAAAGACAGTGTGATATTTATACTCTGAAATTTTTTATGCATCATTAAAATTCCACCATTGAGTAACCAAAGGTCTGGGAAGGGACAAGGAGAGTTTTACCTAAATAAATAATTACAGGTTCAAGTCAGAATCATGTTAATCTGTAACTATAAGCAAAGCAGCAACTTCCCTAAAGCTGCTCTTTTTACTACAGCAGTCTGAGTAACCATTCACGTCACTGTGATGTTTGTCCAGTAGCAGTAATATAATTGCACAGCAGGACATCTAGTCCTAATGTACAAGCATTTTTGTAGCATAATCTTTATGAAGTTTCCAAAGAAATGTTGATTAGACTTCGACATACCAGGCTGTTAGTTATTCCTCAAAGAACACACAGCACAATGCATGGTTAGTGCGTGAAGTCTCTGATTTGTAGTTATTAGTGTCAGTTAGAGATCATGAACAGAAATGGCACAAAACTGTTTGCCAGTTTACTTTATTAATATCTGTCATTTAATCATTAACATTTCAAACTTGGTAGAACAACTGGCATTTCTTAAGTGCCTGTTCTCTAGAAGGCATGTAGAGAGCTGCTTCTCCATGTAGGTGTCTATACTGGCTTGATTTTATATATGTAAATGTCTCACTTGTACAGATTTTAATAAGAATAGGTTTTTAAAAAAAAAACCTTAGAGCCCAATTATCTGAAGGTTTCATAGAAAAACACAAGCCAATATAAAACCCATAAAGAATGGACTTTCCGAATTGTACCCTAATAGCAGGATTCTGGAGAAGGAAAGCACTAACCTGGAGTCATGCTTGTTTATTTTTCTCTCCTCTGTCTAAAAGGCCTTAAAAGGCTTTGTGACTTGGCAAAAATCAATTACTGAACAAACCCATCATCTATATGAAAAACCCAGGTTATGAGAGATCAGAGGAAAGAAAACTTTTAGTATCATGTTTATTGCAATTTTTCAGATTTCATGAGTTTGAAAAGAATTCAGGTAGTGATTCATAAATTTTAGTAGTAATTACGTGCACTTCAATTGTTATAGGAAGAGCTTATGTGGTCTTATTGATTGTTACTAACTGCTAAACTCAACCTCTAACTGCTTCCAGTTCTTACAAATTTTACTCTTGTGGGCTGTGATGGGGAAAATGCTATCCTTTCTTTACTTGCTACATTGTGAAAGACTCAGAAAGCAGTAGCGAAAAATATTGACTACTCATGTGAAACAGAAGTGTAAATAGCATTGCAAATGCATAGCTGCAGAAGAAACAAGTTTTCATTTTTCTCCTCAACTGTTGCATAGTTATTGCAATATGAAGGTCTTTTTGTAATTGAGGAGAGTTAAAAAATATAATATAATATAATATAATATAATATAATATAATATAATATAATATAATATAATATAATATAATATAATATAATATAATATAATATAATATAATATAATATAATATAATATAATATAATATAATATAATATAATATAATATAATATAATATAATATAATATAATTTTAAGTGGATTTTTTAAATAAGTAATATATTTTCATCTAGATTTTTTGCCTTCACATATTTAAAAAGTTAGTTCAAATATTTCATTCAGTTTCATTTTTTAAATTTCATTGTTTATAATCTTTCATTCTTTACAAAAATGTCTAAATTTGAGTGAGTCAAGACAATTGGGGGGGGTTAATCAGTTTTTTTCCTTTCAGCAATTTATAGTTGTACCAAATAAAGTGAAACCTATCCCTTTCTGCTGACAAAAACAATTTGAAGTCTGTAGCTAACTGCTGAGACAAGACTTAATACCAATTCCTGTCATCTGTGAAACTAAATATGCAGTTTCTACCTTTTTCTGCAGAGGCTGTGAGACAGATGCATGTCTACCACTTTGCTTGACTTTTATGAGTACCTTGAGAAGGAATTTAGGAGATGAAGCACATGACATCTACCTTTAAGACAGCAAATCAAAGCAGATAACTGTACAGTGATGAATTTAAAGTAGAGCTATGCTCCACTCTCTGCTTTATGCTCAGAGCAGGCCAAGGTGATGCCCATTCCCTCATCTTGGCCTTCAGAATGTCCCTGAGGGGGAAGGGACAGGGTCATGGGAACTGGCAGGCATGGCTGTGGGCTGTGCCAGCCTGGTCAGAAGCCTGCTGCACTGAGTGGCACCAGCTCAAACTCTTCACACTAGAAAAAAGCCTCCTTCATATTCTGCTTAATTTGGACAGCCTATAGGTAACTTAGCTGAGACTGAAGATGGAAGAAGTCACAAAATATTAGACTTGAGGGTTCATCAGTATATTTTTGGAGAAAATTCTTGCCAGTATTAAAACCTAAAATAATTAAAACCTAAAAAATCGTTAGTTATGAGAAAAAAAGGGTAAAGGTTTTGTAATCAAGTTTGTGCTGAAAAGAAGCAGTGTATAAATGGCCTGGGAAGCACTGCTACTCTGAGCCATGCAAACCTTGGTAAGGATTTACCAACTGGTAATCCTTGCTAAGGATTTCTAACCAGGGAAGCAGAGAGCAGCATCTCTGAGGGACTGCTGCCATAAAGCCAGGCTATTAGGGGATACCAGCCAAAGCCACCAAAACTCACTTTCTTCCCTGTGTCTGACCAGCACTGATCACTGCCAGAAAAGGGAAAGAAAATGTATGATTATTTTGGTAGGAGTTTGAAGTTTTGCGAAGACACCTGCATCATAGTGCAGCAGGCTCCTCTGAGATTGTTTGGAAACAGAAAGGGATTCAATCCAATTCCATATGGTTTTCCAGAGGAAATGTAGTGTAGAGCAGCTCCTATGTCGTCTTCCCCAGCTTTCTTATAGAGTTTCTGGCAGGACAGCTAATCTCATGGTTTTGTTTTTTTATGATGAAAGCAAGTTTCTTTCCCAGAAGAAAACTGCTAGATTAATATCATTTGAGTCTTTTGTCATCTTAATCCTCTTAAATTAGGGGGAAACCTTCTGTCTTGTCTCCCCAGAGGAGACATCAGCTGGTCCCCTGGCTGTAGATTCTATAAGAAATATTCCTTATCTCACCCATAGAGACAAAAATATAATTATCAGCAAATTCATAGAGACACACAAGCACAAAACACATGAAAGACGTTCTGTTATTTTGAGATGTGTCTTTATATGTGACAGTCTGACTTGTCTGTCACACACCCCACCAAAGCCAGATCTTACCACTGCCCATTTTTAACTTTAAATAAACAATCCCCATGTGTCCAGGATTCCTGCTGCAGAGAGAGGATTTCTATTGACATCACAGAGGAGTTCTGAGGATTAGTTACTTGATGTTGCTACAGTGAAGATGTCAATTGCTGAGCATTGGCAGGAGCTTTCTGCAGCTTGACAAAGCAGACAGCACCACAGTGCTAAGAACAAGCAACCTACCACTGTTCCAGGTCTGCTGCCTTCAGCAAGGCCCATGAGAAGGTGGGGAATCTTCAGGTTGCTAAGCAGAGGTAGTTTAGAATTGTTCTGGTTGTTTTATTGGGGGTGTTTTTTTCTTCTCCTCAGAAGTAAAATATTTGTGAGTGAAATTGCTTGAGGCTGCAGTAGCTAGCACTCTGGCTAGCACTGGGAACTTGGGCAACACTGTTAGAGATGACTTAGGGGTGGTAATGGCTGGTTTTAAACAAGTGTGATTAGAAATACCGAATCAAAGAGTAAATATTCTTGAAGCAAAGCAGTTACTCATTTTTAAAGCACAGCAGCTCTATATAAAGCTCTATATAAAACTACACTAGACTACTATACAACACTACTTGTAATATTATTCTATGTAACATTGAAGTACTATGTAATACTAATAAAGCTTTTACCAGATCTTACATAATTAAGAAAAGCTGGACTGGTTAAAAGCCATGAATGGAAATTGTACCCTTTCTGTGGAATTCTCCAATAACTTGTACTGGTCGACTCCTTTACCACAGTAAAGCAAATTTAAATGCTGCAATGCTTTTTGCTGCTGGTCCTGGGAAAGGTCCCTCCCCTCCTACAATTCAACTGCAGGCTTAGGCACGGACAGGTTTGTAACAGGTCCAGCAGGGGTGCTGTGGGAAGCATCACAGACCACCTGCCCAGGAGCCAGTGGATGAGCTCTTCTGCAGGCATGTGTAAGTAATGTGCAATGTGTAAGTACTTCTGCTCCAGCAGAGCAGCATCAGAACAGCATGCAAATGTTTAACTCTACCCTTTATATTTCTGCAGGGACTTGAGATTGATGTCAATAGGAGGTGGCTCAGACGAAACTATGCTTTCCATAATATGCAAATACATGGATGCATTTCCAAGAAAGTGATGCATCTTCACTCTTCCTTGAAAATTAAGAAAGCAGGAGCATGACTTGTGCTGCACACTGAAGGTGACAAGCAGCCAGTACACTTCAAGCTGAAAACAGACCAGTAATTTTGCCATCAAAATGCACATCAAGGTCTTTCACCATTACCACTCTGCATTTTCCCGTGTCAAATTTTTGTGATATGAAGCACTCTGAAACCTTGTAGGCTCCTGCATTCTGTTTTTTCAGTGGATTACTTAAGTTTTCTAATGATCCATGCTAAGAACACAGAAAAAAAAATTGTTCTTTATACAAGTTTTATCTACACTTTAGAACATCTAAGCTGACAATTACGAAAAAGAACGTCCATATGAATGGAAGCTATGTAGCTTAATCTCATCTCAGTAGAGCTTTGCTTTCAAGATGAACAGTTATGTCACAAATTATTCCCTGCCATAATCAAACCCCAGAACAGTGCCTTTCCTCTTTTTCCCTCTCTAATTACAGGTACCTTCCTTATCTTTCACTTTAAGCAAGCAATCATCAAAATGAGCTCTGTCATCTTCGCCAAATCCTTATCAAGTTGTACTCCACTCTGTCATGGACTTTTGGTGATGGGAGTAGTGTTAAATTTTTATTTGCAGAATTCTACAAACAACTGTTTAAGTGTATCTGAAGCTTGTGGAGCCTGAACTTCAGCAGCAATGTATCATGTTTTGTGTATAATAATTAAGAAAAAAATTAAAATAAAATAAAAAAATAAACAAGTTAATATGAAAACGGTGCGAATTACTTAAAGCCTTCCTAAACATCCATTTAGGCTGGGAGAGGCAGCCTGTATTATTGACTAAAAAAAATAAAAATTGCCCCTTAAATACAGCACCATTTCCAAAAAACCACACCAGTATTCTACAGTAGGAAAAAATGTATATAAACAACACTAGCTAGGATAATACTACAGGACACTTTATTTGTAAGTTCATAATTGGTTATTAATGGTAACACATCATATAGTATTTCTAGAAACGTTTTTCAAAAATTGTGGATACAATTTCAATATCTAGGAAACTAAGCTATTTTTAAATTTTAAACTCAGCAATAAAATAGCCTCAATGATTAGAAACTACTTGGTGGGCCAAACCTAAATCTTCAAAATAAAGTGTCTTAATGTGACTGCACCTCCAACAAATGCATCACAATATACTTTAATATAAAATACAAAATATCTGCCATTGTATTTCAAACATCATGCACTGTAGATTTAGGGACTATCACTAATTGAAAAGTAAAATACTAATGGTAAAAGTTCAAGTGATTCAATGGAATCATTTCAGTTTTGAGTACTTTAAATATAAAGAAAACATTTGTACTGTGTCCATATTGGTTGGTCCCAATGATGAAAGGCATTTGCTTCAAAGAGTAGATGTGTAAACATTTAAACTATAAAATAAAAATCCAGTTTTAAGTAATTTCTTGCCAAAACACAAAGTTTAAGCTACTTAAACATTATCACATCTAAGCACAACAGTAATTTTGGGGGGGTACCACTACTGCATTTTCTAGCTTCAGGCCAGCCCTTTAAAAATCCACAGGTAAGATCTATTTAGAAAGATCTACATATTCTTTGTGGGTTTGCAACCAAAATTACATTATGCCTGAAACTGGAGCTCTAATTTAGAGCATGGCCCAGAATGAAAAGCAGAATGAAAAAGAAAGCCTTGAAATTCTGCAATTACTTCATTTCAAATAACCATTGCTCTTTGAAATTTTTCAATCAAATCTAAAAACAATTTTCCCCTAAAAAAATCCATCCCGCTACACTAGCAGTTTCTGCATATTTACAAGTAATCCCCCCAAAACAGGGGATGATGGAAAAACTCTGATACATTAAGAAAACTATATATAACTTCGCATTAATTGTTAATGCAATTTAGAACAATTTCACTGTGTTTTATCCACAAAATGTGCCACTTTAAATCAATGTCTTCATTAACTAAGACTAGACACAATGTAAACCAGAGGTAACATGCATCACCTCAGTTTAATAATCCAGTATATTACAAAAAAAACAAATAATGAAAAGAGCATCATGTAGCATAACAGCTTTGTCTGGCTTCCTCTGGAGAGTGTTCTCAGTCTGCCCATAGTTGCACCTAGAAGTCCACCAGTAGAGTCAAAATCATTCTCCTACATTTAAAAAAACCAAGCAAAGAAAAGAACAAAAACATGTTACTCTGAGAAAAGAAATACCCTTATAGCTCACTAAATATAGTTTTCCCCATTTTTTCAAAGTTTCCAAAACTAAAATTATTTTAGAGGCAGGAGTTAAACAGGAAAAACTTTCACCCACTTATCCAGTGCTATTTTTACCCCAAGCCAAAGCAAAATGTAAGCAAAAAAAGCATTTCTGACTCCCTTATTTTTTGCTTCTTTCTTCTATTGTTGAATACAACTAAATATAGAAGTGTCTTTTTAATATTAGACATTTGCTAATTGAAAACCTGCACTTGTATCTGAAGCATAATGTATTTGTACATCTTTCTTTTTGAACGGAAATACTGATACTGCTGACAAATCAGTCACATGTTGCAACAATAAGCTGTCAACATTTTAATACCAATGTTTATACTAAAATACAGGATGCTTTACATTATTAATTGCTAATCCTGACCCATATTAGAAGAATGCTGGTTATTCAATACTTACAATTTCTGATAACATTTTGTTCTGGTTTTTAACTTCTGTTCCAATTTCAATAGAAAGCTATTAAAAAAAACCCAAAACAAAACAAAAAAGTATTAAATATGAGTAACCAGTTAATACATAGAGAACCAGTCAAAAATACATGACATGACTAGCATTTTCCCAGTGAAAGCAATACCTGATATTTTCAAAAACCAAAATAACATGCACAGTATTCTATCAATAATCCTTAAGGAAATAAAGATTTTTCATCTAACTAGATGAGTTTAAAGAGCCACAGAAAGTACTCAATGCTCCTGTTCCCCTTTTCTAGATAATGTCCTACTTGAATTATTGCATGGACTTTAAAAACTAAAGATCAAGTCAAGCCTGAAGTAGCAATTACCCATTTCCTGGAGCTGTTAAAACTGCTGGCACACAGCAGAGAGAACCATGAGCATTGGTTTGACTCAAAAGTATTGCTGGAGTTGACACTTGTGACCGGCAAGCACATCTCTTCTGCCAAGCTGCTGCTGTGCTATGAACAGGACTTTCTTCAGTGAACTTGTGTAGCCCTCCTCTGCTTTGTGTCACAGAACAGAAGGGCACTGCAGGACATGGAGGAAAGCTGCACAGGCCAGGGAGAGTCAGTCCTGAGGTAGTGACCAGGGCCAGCAACACCCTGGGCAGACGCCTGAGAAAGGTCCCGGGTCAAGCCAGAAAGTGAAGTCAGGTTAGGGTTGGAATCAGGGAGGAATGACAGCAGGCACAGCTGGAGCTGCAACATCACAAAGGTGATGCCTTTGAGCCAGCCAGAAGAGTCTTGGCTTAAAGCAGCTCTGGAGTTAAACAGGGGAGACCTGGCACTGAACCTGATTCTTAGCAGCTATTCCTCTGGTCTTAACCTGCTCAACTCCTGGGAAGGAGGGAGATGCACTCCATGCTTTGGATTAGCCAAAACATGTTTGTTTCCACATGTCAAAACTTGATGCATTTCAATCAAGAGTGAAACTGGTTTTACAAGAGGCTTCTTGGAAGATTATGTGAAGTCTATTCCATATGCCAAGATTATCCCATTGCACTAAAAGACGCAACTCCAGAAAGAGCTCCTTGGGGCACCATGAACTGCTCTGTTGACATACACAGATTTTGAAATGTAACATACCACAGCAGGAGAAAAGGCGTGAAATTGATAACAAAGGTCAAAGCTTTTTTTTTTTTTACCCCTTAACTTGCTCCAAATTCTTATTCTAAACCTGTTTAATTTCTCTTTGAGACTAAATCAATTTTAAGTAACAGTATTAGTAGTAAGACTTTGAGTGAGTTCAGGCCAAAACATTTCACTTGAAATGTGTTTTATAAAACTTTAAGCTTTTAAGAACAAGAAATCCACACAACTTTAATCTCAGAGCTGTCTTTCAGTTAGAATTGTTTGAAAGAAGTCCTCAATCTCTGAAAGGAATCAGAATCATCAGAACACCAAACTTTTCCTTCAGAGGATATTAGCATGCTATTTCTAAGAGCTATTTTCACATTACATATTTTTTGACTGCAACTCCCATTGCTCATTCCCCTGCACCCCTGAGGATCAAGAAGCAGAGAAAATTGGGAGAGAAGCTAAGCCCAGGGAAAAGGGAAAGGTAGTGGCAAGAAATTTTAAGTCTTATTTCTCATTACCCTACTGATTTGACTGTCAATAACATAATTTCCCCAGGTCAAGTCTGTTTTGTTCATGATCTTAATTGGTGAGTGATCTCTCCCTGCCCTTATCTTGATGCATGAATCTTATATTGTACTTTTTCCTCCCTTGTCCATCCACCTGAGCAGTGATAGAGCAGCTTTGGTGGTCACCTGACATCCAGCCAGGTTAACACATCACAGTTTTAAATTTCTGCTTTAAACTAAGTCTACTGCTTCCCTGACTCACATAATAGAAATTAAGAATGTGGTGATGCCCCTGTAGTTAAATACGTACCGATTTAATGGCACTGACTTTTGTACGCAGACTTTCTGTTAACCTGTCATTCTCTTCTTCATAAACACTGTAGCCACTGTTGGCATAGCCATAGCTCCCTGCAGCTGCTCCCTCACCTGCAAACACAACAGTCAGTAGTCAGAGACAGACAACACCACTGGAGCAAGTGTTCTGCATGTTCCTGGAGCCGGGACTCAACGTTTTTCTAAATGCATAAGTTATTCTTCAATATGCAAATAAAAGAAGGGAAACTGAGGGATGGCTGTAATTTTCTTTTTCCTTGACAGTGTTTTTATATGAGTTCTATGGAAATCAATCCAGGCACTTCATGGAGATGTGAACGAAACATTGGAGGCCATTACATGTGGTAAATCAAACTGAAGCTAGGATTCTCTAATTCTCTAACAAAGAAAATATGAGTCAATCACACCTTCAAAGGAGAAACTATACTATGATCATGCAAGTTTCTTTATAAACAAGGCCTTATAGCAAAGCCAGGCCTCTGAGCAGAGCACAGCACTGCTGTTTCAGTCACCATTCTGCAGTTCTATTCTCACTTCTGCCTTTTTTTTGGGTGATGGACCTTCAGGACTGTCATCCAGACAACTGAGTCAGCACAGTATGAGGGGCAGAAGGGAATGAAAGCTGCTCAGCCCCACACATTTACTTCCTCCAACTCTAATAAAGATCTCCTACAAACAGCAGTTGGACAGCAGCATGGGCACAGGAGAATTAAAGTCATATCCAGTTAAGACAAAAATCAATCTAATCTAAGAATTGAAAACAATGAAAAGATAAAGAACTAGAAAGGCAACCAGAAATGAACTACAATAAACTTTATAAAGAACCCACTAGATTAACTCAACTAATAATCCAGTTATAAAATTAATATTTTTCAATATAAATAAATACTTTCTTGCTTAGTGAGAATGGCACAACAAAATGCCTTCTCAATACACTTTAAAGACTTTTGTGTTTGGGTGAATTTTTTATTTTTGAGAAAAAAGAAGCAAAGAGACACCAACCACATTTACATTGAGAGTGCTCTCTCAGAAAGCTTCATTGTATGCTTGGCATACATAATATTAAGATTTTAAAATACAGCATTACAATGCTATTTTGATATTTTATATTAACCCATTAAGCCATCCTTTAGTCTAAGGAATGAAGATTTTTTCACTTGTACTTGTAAATAAGCTGGACAGATCTTCAACAAGAGTGAATCACTTCATCTTCTGAGTTAGAAGGGACCCACAAGGACCATCCAAGTCCAACTCCTAGCACTGCACAGGACCATCTCCACAAGTCACACCATGTGCCCAACAGTGTTGCCCAAATGTTCTTGAACTCTGTCAGGCTTGGTGCTGTGACCACTTCCCTGGGGAGCCTGATCCAGTGCCCAAACACCCTCTGGGTGAAGAACCTTTTTCTAATACCAAACTTAAACTTCCCCTGACACAACTTCAGGCCACTGCCTTGGGTCCTTTCACTGGTCACCAAAGAGAAGAGATCAGTGCCTGCCCTTCCTCTTCCCCTCACAAGGAAGTTGTAGACTGCAATGAAATGCATGTTTTTATTTCATCACAGTGAGCCAAGAAGCCTTTTTACCCTGACCTGAATTAAAAGTACAGTAATTTCACGACTATAAGGCGCACCCTTTTGACTAAAACTTTCCCCCAAACCCGGAAGTGCGCCTTATAGTCCGGTGC
>PYHW01010375.1:5579564-5624013 GCA_013186435.1 Turdus rufiventris | reverse complement strand
AGAAGAGATCAGTGCCTGCCCTTCCTCTTCCCCTCACAAGGAAGTTGTAGACTGCAATGAAATGCATGTTTTTATTTCATCACAGTGATCCAAGAAGCCTTTTTACCCTGACCTGAATTAAAAGTACCAATGCCTAACACAGAAATGTAACTAAAAATTAGAGTCAGGGTTGTTCTCACTGTGTCGGATTTTACAAGTGCATCTAACTACAGTGCATCCTACCAAGTGACACATGATCTTGATTATAAGTTAATATACCATACAGCTTCATGCCAAAACACCAAACCTGGGTCTCTTAAATGGACTTTGACAATGCAGACATGAACAAACACCCCAAAGCTTTTCAACAGGCACAGCTGCTTCGTTTTATGTCACATGAAGCACAAGGAAGAAGCCAGGCTACAACTACTCATGGGAAGCACAGAAACTTCAGCGTGGCAGTTCTAGGGCTGTGCTGCTACACTGCTCATTGACATGTAACAGGGACATGGCCAAACATAATTGCAGGCTAAGAGAGAGGTACCAGGTGACAACCTGGTGACAACTGCAGAGGTGCTGGTACCCAGCTTCTATTTCCAGCCTAGTAAATAAAAACATAGTTCTAGTGACAGCTGAAATGTCGAGGTAAAGCAGAAAATTTTACTGCAGCTGATAACAGCTGATAAGTGTTCTGCTTAGCCTTCCAGATGATTTTAATAAAAAGCAGTTTCAGGATGATCCCTAAGGCAGTGTTTGCCAGAGACAGCCTAAAAGCAGGCATGCTCTTTCTTGAGAACTGCCTGCATAAACATCCATCCCCTGCTCACAACAGCACACAGTTGGGTGGTCTCCATTCCAACCAAGAGGGAGCTGTCAGTCTGACAAAGGAAGGAACTGAAGACCTAAGCACTATCAAATGCCCACTTTTTAATGATAAACATCCTCACATTTCTCTTGATTCACTAAGAAGTGTTCCCCAAGACTTGTTTTATTTCATGAAAATACCACTGCACAATACAAATCCGAGGTGTAGGAGTAAATCTAGGGTAGTGTCAGACACACCCGGTTTAGCCCTGAATACTTTCTAGGAGGAAGCCCCAGAACTCAGTCATACATTTCAGAGGTGTAAACATCTCCTAAGCTTTACAGTGCCGTCACTGCACCCACATGGTTGTAGAACATGACGTGGGAGTTCAAAGTTTCCTTCTAGTCATCAACATGACTCCTAGTTGAAAAATGAGGCCTAAGCTGCTCAAAATACTCAGCAGGAACTCTGCAAGGATTTCTCAATTTGCATCAGATTGTATCTGTAGTAAATTTATAATAGTTGGGATTCTTCTAGCTTTTACTTCCTAAACATGGCAGGAAAACACACAGAAGCACTTAAAAAAACCCAAAAAAACCCCAAAAAGAACAATTTGTGAATTTGGAAAGGACTTGACAGAAGAGCAACAAATCTGCCTATCCATGGTTCAAACTGTTAGCTGTGGTGTTAGAACAACTAAATAAAAGCACAACTAAACGGGGCAAAACTATTTACAACAGCATGCAGTGGCAGGACGAGGGGAATGGGTTCAAACCGAAAGACAGTAGGTTTAAATGCAATATTAGAAAAGAATGCTTTATTGCCAGGATGGTGAGGCACTGGAACAGGCCCAAAGATGTTGTGGATGCCCCAGCCCCAGAAGCGTTCAAGGCCAGGCTGGATGGGCCTCTGAGCAGCCTGGTCTAGAGGGAGGTGTCACAGCATGGGGGGCTGGACCCAGATGGTCTTTGATGTCACTTCCAAACCAAATCCTATGATTGTATGATAAAACACAAACCCTAGCGCAGCTCCGTAAATCCAGCCGGGCCAGAAGAAGAGGCAGTGGTGACGGCCCTTCCCCGCCAAAGTTCCCGAGCCTGCCACAACCCTGCCCACGGGCACAGCTCCCTCACGCCCGTGTCTCGGCCCGGCCCCGCGCCGCGCTTACCCAGCCCCGCGCGCCTCATGGCTCTGCCCTAAGCTGCCGCGGGAGGAGCGGGACGAGGAGAAGCAGGACGAGGAGAAGGATGAGGATGAGGAGGAGTGGGAACGCCGCGGGGACACGGCGGGGCTCGGCGCGGCGGCCGCGCACCCTTCACCCGCAGCGCCACGACAGCGCTACGCGCGCCGCCCGCTGGGTGCGCGCCCGGGCGCGACGGGGCCGCGCGGGGGCTGCTGGGGGCTGTAGTCCCGGCCGAGGGCCGAAACTGACTGCCAAAAAAATTAAAAATCGGGGCTGAGAGGAGCTTTTCACTTTTTTTTCCCGTCCACCGTTTATTTAGAAGTAGCAGTCAGCATGCCACTGCAACATCTAGAAACTTGGACTGGAAACCTGACGATTACATTATTATTGAGGGATTTAAATTTTGTTTTGAAAGATAATTTCTCCTTCATTCTTTAACCTCTTGCAATGCTTTAGCACAATGCTTTAGTTTTGTCTGCTAATATGAAAGATGTGACTCACTCCACACCAGTGAATTGAATTTATTTGCCAGGATGATACCAGAAGGATTTATCAGTATTCCAATGTAAAGCAAACATGAGCCCATTCAGAGTTTGTTATTTCAGGTGTGGTGTCCACTGCACTAAAGAAGCTGGTCTGCCATTCCAGCTCCAGGCTGCCTTTTCATTAGTCACTCTGGTGTTTGTGTTCTGGTAGGAATCCTATAAGTGCATAACATATTGGTTTTTCGCAGCTATTAGAATAAATTCTATATGCATAATGTTAAAATAGCTTCTCTGTATGAATGTAGGGTTTTTTCTAATAGTAAAAATTAGACATACATTTTTTTAAAGATAGTATGCTTAAACTACCTGCTTAGTTAAAATAACAACCCGTGAACATGTAATGAAGACCCTACAGCTAACACGACAATTATCATCACTCAAACAACTGCAAAAAGCTGAAACCACCACCCAAATTTAAAAATGATAACAAAAAATTAAAACCACAAGCCAAGAAACACGCATACTCTAAAAAGGCGGACCCAAAGAATAAACCATGCTAAATAGTTGTCAAAAAAGTTAAACTATGCATAAAAAACTATAAATATGCAACAAGTTAATGTATTGTAAAACGTATTTAAAGGAATGTTCCCAAAACAACGGTGTGCTCTTGGCAGCTTGGCAAGCACCCGGCCATTTTAACCCTTTGCTTTATGTGCGTCTCCTATTGTCTTTTTATTAAACCTTTTAAATTTTACCAAAACAGTAAAACGTGTTTTTCACAGGAACTGGGACCCTCAGCATTGGACCAGCACCCACGTGCATTGTACAAGGTAACAATAAAGAAATAACAATAAATAAACACAGACCACAGCTCCTTCTTTAGCGAGCTCGCAGCACACCAGGAGTCTCACCTAGGGAAGCAGAATCGTACAAGGAAGAATAAAATAGTTCTAGTCAATAAGAAGGCCCATTGCATCCTGCTGACCTCCTGTGCTGTTGTTGTAAGACACTTCAAGTCTCCTTTTGCAGTGAATAAACCTAAAAATGGTTGTAGTATTTCTTTTTTCTCCATTTATAGGAGTGCATTTAAGACCTTAGTTCTGTGCCAGTCTAACTTCAGGACAGACATTGAGAAGCTGCTGATTTACTCACTTCTCTGTCATCTCTGGATGCCTATTATGTCTCAAACAGCATTGCAAAGAGTACAGTTAGCTAATGCAGAAAATGTCTCTATTTAAATTTTGATAATTTAAGCAGTTTATCCAAAATTTCAAGCACAGCATCATTTGCACATCTGAAACAGAAGAAAAGGCCAAGGAGAAGAAATGAGCTGCAGAGCCATTGCCTGTAGTGCTCATTGTGAAGCTATTCTCCATGGGATTCTGTCTGGAATTCAGCAATTCTTACAGAATTTGTTAGCTGCCATTATGGGTAACCTGAGACTTGATTTACAGAAGTTCAGGGAAATTCTTCTGTTGTTTCAAAGAAGGGAAAAGTGCTATCACCAGATTGAAGCTTGAAGATTTAGCCCTTTGAGGTAAAACCATCTAAAGTTCACAGACAGCCCCATTTCTTACCTTGTTGGGGCAAGGAGGTCTCTTAAAGGACCACATGCTTAGAGCAGCAAAAATTAGATGTTGTAAAATTTACAGAAAATGAACAGATTCAGAGAAAACCTTCTTCCTGAGTGCTTCAGATTTGAGCTAGGGCTCTGTTAGGTGCAATGTCCTCATCATCACAATTTTTGAAGAACGACTGGTGTGACAGTCTATACAACAAGTAATCAGAGAGTTAAAACTGAAGTTTAAGCAGGCAGTAGGAAATGTCTTTTCATAACAGCTGGCCTGACTCTCACTCTCTCTCCCTCTCTTTGTTAGGTGTAATTTTATTTACATTTTCCTCTTCATAGATCATCCAAGAAAATTATTGCATTTTGTGATATTGCTATGTGAAAATATTTGTCTTTACAGTATTTGCATATTATATGCCACTTTTTTCTTTCCTGCGTAACTCATCTTCAATTTTTCAGTAAACATGGATTTATACATAACTAGGTAGAATGTATATCTCTCGACAAAGATTGTAGTTATAATTCATGTTAAGGGGCTCATTTTTCATTTTTATTTACATTTTTTGTAAATCCCAATTAGCCACGTGTAAGGTGTTCATAACTCACAGTGTTAGATATATAATCTCCTTATGATGTTGTGAAATAGCATCTTGAGTCTATATGCAATTTATAAATATCACATTTAATTCTACAGTTTCTCACAGCAAAGCATGAACATGATACTGACGTGATTAATGTTTCAGATCCATTTTAGTCATACTGAATTTATGTTTTTTTTCATACACTGGAGGTAGCTCATAGGAAAGTTAATTCTGTAGATCTCCTGGCATTACAATAAGGAAGTTGTGATTCCATCTCACAGCAGAGGCTGGACACAGAGGTCAGCTGGGTGTCATTAATATTCTCAGTGTTTATGTTCTATTACTATGGAACAGCTTGTATTCATGTTAATGATTTCACAGAACAAGTCTGTGAAATAAATACAGTTTTTCTGTTGATGTGATTAACTGTGCTGCTGTTGGCTTTCTGGCCCATTCCCTGGCAGCTCCCTGTGTGGGGACCATGCCATGAACTCCTCAACCTTGCAAAACAGCTGTGCATGAGTAGCTACCAGGTGTGGCTGCAGCTGTTCTGTAGCATCTGCACTTCTTCCTGCCAGGAAGCCTGAATGAGTAGTCAGCAAGTGCTTTCAAATGAGTGACTCGTCAGCGTTTTGTTAACCAGTGACAGCATACAGGAAGAAAAAGCAGATTAAAAAAAAAAAAAAAAGCCTGCAAGTTTACCTGTCTTTTCAATGCTGTTAAAATCTTTTAATCGTAGCCTGCTACAGGTGTGTCATTGTCAGAGACCCTACAGAGACCCTACACGTCAGTCTCCTTTCTTCAAGATATTAGTGAACAATTTGCTGTTTAAAAAAACCCAAAAATTACAGTAATTTCACGACTATAAGGCACACTGGACTATAAGGCACACTTCAGGGTGTAGGCAAATTTCCGAAGTTTTGCCCATATATAAGGCGCACCAGACTATAAGGCACGCTTTTTTTTTGCAACGAGGATCTGCCGCCGCCCCCTCCTCCCCGCACGGCTGCTGGCCACGGCCCCGCGTCCACCCAGCAGCCGTGGCACTGTGGCCCTGCGGGCCCGCCTTCACCCGACAGCCAAGGCACTGCGACCCCACCTTCACCCGGCTGCCGCGGCCCTGCCGGCTCCCCTCACGGCTCGTGGCTCACACTTCCAGGTTGGCAAATTTCTGAACTTTGTACATTATATAAGGTGCACTGGACTATAAGGCGCACTTCCGGGTTTGGGCCAAAATTTTAGTCAAAAGGGTGCACCTTATAGTCTTGAAATTATTGTATGTCTTTTATGAGGAGAACATTCCACATATCTTACCAAATGTCCTATCACTGCTACAGTTTTTACTGAGTCTTTACTAACTTCTACTGGTTTTCTTTAATAAATCAAATTAAACTAGATTAATACATTTATATAGCAAACATTTTATTAGTGGATTATTCCATGTCTCCACTGCAAAAGCAATAAAAAGGAAGCAAAACCAAACAAATACAGGGAATCTATGATTCAAACATCCTGTAAAATCAGTCTTCCAATGCACAACTGATAACCCATGACTCTTACTAACATGATATAATAATGATATGATTCTAATAAAATTTTTAAATAAGTAACAATAATGTCAGTGTTTTCACATGTTTAAAAGCCAGGTGTTTAGTCTTCATTATTAACTTGCTGCTTTCAAAAATTGTTGATTGTGAAAACAGCCTGACTAATCACAGGCATCATTAGCAAGTTGAAAAGCAGATATCACATGATACAATGTTTAGTATCAAATATTTCAATCAATGTTTTGTTAAGCAGTAAGCTTCAATTATTTTAAAAAACCCACTTGCTAATTAAATCTTGGTCCATTGTGCAGTTAAGTAACAGCTGACATTTCTAAATAAAACTAAAACATTATTAACAGAGAAGCAGCACAAGAAAGCAGACTATTTTAATTAGCCTCAATATCTTGAAAAAGGAGTAATGTCAGCATCTTTCATCAGTATCCTTGCCAATTAATATCTTGGTTTGTTCTAAGACTGTTTAGCACATGAGTACTCTCAAAGTGCTTCTCTTCCAACAAACCCATTCAAATAATTTAGGACTTTGATCCCATGTTGTTAAGCTGACAAAACTGATAGTGAGCTCAGTATGTCATCAGCCTTGTTCTTCCTGGTTATATTCTCCAAATAATGCTGTCAAGAAAACCAAATACTGTGTAAAACCACACCTTCTGTAAGACTTTAAATGGCTGAAAGAGGCTTCTGCTCGTTGCCACCCAGATTGTCAAGCAAAGAATTAACCATCCAAGTCATCAGAGGAACAGTATGTGCATTTGTCATTCAAATTCTTTAATGATGAGACCATCACTGCAAGTACCAACAAACCTGTTAGTGTCACCCATCATGATGATGCAAAACTTTGTTAAATACTGCCAAAGAAAACCATAATTGTTTTTGGTCTTAAAGCACTTCCATAGCTGGTACCTTCCTTCTGTGATATGGTTTGGACTCATTTCATCTCATGTTGTATTGTAACTAATTTTTTTATTATGTTATTTTACTAAGACAGTTACTAAGTGTCTGCCAAAATAGCCTTTTACTGTTTTTAGAAGATAACCAAGAAGATATCTACCTGGACAAGATTCTGAGAACTCCTGCAATCTTTTATAAGACCATGTTACTGGGAATCAGAGGAGCTTCCTTGAACATATGTAATCATATTTATCCCTGCCTATTCATCCTAAGCTTTTCCATGCACAGGTTCAAAGGATCATCAACACTTTGTAGCTGCAAAGACTTTCTATCTCATAACTTTGCATATGTGTATGATTACAGGTTAAAAAGTCACATAAACCTATAATAAGATTTTACAACTCAGTAAATATGCTTGGAGCAAAATTTCCTGGTTACATTTATATAGAATTGTGACATTCCATACTATTTTCTTGTTCCTGATTTCAGTATCATCTCCATTTTACAGTCATAGTAGAGGTCCCTCAGGAAGCTTGGTTTGTCAGACACACATCAGCAGTGAAGAACCACCTGGGGGAAAGAAACAATATCTGTAGATGCATTAGCAGAAAGTGTTTAGTGAGAAAGTGTGGTCTTTTTCACCTTTACAACACTTCTAAAATTTGTTAACAGTGAAGGCATCTTTCTTCTCACTTTGATATAAATTGTATTAGGGAAGTATTGAGCTTTATATTAGCTCATGCACAATATAATTTAATTATAATTATTGTTTATCTAATTGCAAAATACTGTGGTTATTCTTATTCTTTCCTTCAGTTGTTTTTTATTATTGTAAACTGTTCTGGCTCCTGTTTGAGTCTGCAGAGAGCACACCCAGAAATCTTTGCTGTATTTTTATAAATTTCTTGTCAGTGCTGTTAAATTACATCAAAATAGAGAAGAGAGGTTATGGACACAACTGCTGTCTCCCTCCTAAATTTCATTACGTATGGCTAGAGTCAAAATTTACTGAAGTCATGGAGAATTTTTGTATTGACTTTGGATCAGGCTATAAATTTTTATTAAAAAACCACCTCTGCTGATTCTTTGTCTCCCAAGTAGTGTATGCTGTGTAATCTATGAATAATTCCAGTCATGATTTCTTTCTCTAATATTGAGGTACCATTTCTGATGTCAGCTGTGACTGGGTAATAATATCAGCTGAGTGAGTGATAAGAATTCAGAGCCATGGCAGCAGCCTGAGTATTAATAACTGTAATGTCTAAAGAGGAAGACTAATACATTTAAAATAAAAAATAGAAGTCAAAGTAATTTTTCATTTCAGTAAAAAAAAATGTATGGGATGAATGGAGCACACAATCCCAGTCCTCCGTAAGATGCAATTAAATAGTCATTTGATGTTTTGTGCTATGTTTATTTTGACCTTTCAAATATGTGGGAAAGGCTTTCATCAGTTGAAGCAGAGAATTCAATGAAAACAGAGAGTTTGAGCACAATGAGTTTCAATGAAGGGACCTTCTATTTTGCAGACTTGCAGAGCATTTTCCTACAGGAAAGACAAATGAAGCAGACATCATGCTTATTTCTTTGTCCAGCAAGGCAAAACTGAGAATTAAGATTCCTGGATATTGGAGCTAGCTTTGTTCTACCTTTGTGCTTGGCCACTGAAGAATTACTTAAAAAGAAAAAAAAGCCATCACGTACTCCCTTTCTCAGAGAACTCTGTTTAGTTTTCTTACAAGTCAACAAATTATGCACAAACCAGTTTACTTGATGACTAATCACAGAAACTATTGCCTGAACATAAATCTGCAAAATGTCTTGCAAGCCACCAGTTTTCCAGAAAGACCATTATAAGCAAATTGCCCATTCAAAGCACTTAATAAAGATAATTTTCTTAGACTGTTGCATGGGCTGCAGCAGCTGGGTTAATTACCTGTGCTGGACAGGGCACAGTGCTAATGGAACAATGCGGCTTCCTGTCCTGTGGTGGCTCATTCTGAGTTGTCTTGTGTATTTCTGCATAGCACTACACTGGGCAGCAGGGATACATATTTAATTTCTGTATTTATGTTGTTTGCTTGATGCAGTGTAGCGAACTGGAAGAAAGTGTAGCATTGTTCTCTGCAAAGATGCCTCAATATACTCCTAAGAAAAAGCTATTTTAGCCTACTGGAAATCTGAGCACAATATCTAACTTTTAATGAAACCAATAACAAAATTACATCATTTTTTATGGCAAGGGATCGAAGTAATTATAGTGTAGAAAGTATCACTATGTTTCAGAATTAAAAGTCATAGGTTCTATCCATGGTTTTCTGTAAATGTAACTAAAATTAAACTTAGGCTATATTTTATGCTACACCGTGAAGAAAGATTCCATCTACTGCAGAGGTAATATTTACTTGAAAATAACTTGAAAAGTCATTGTCACTTGTGTGGTCAAAAGGGACATGATTTATGAGCTTGAATTAAATGATATTTTACATGTCTATGCCACCACACACAAACCATCTACATTAACACAAACTGTTCTCAGAAACCCATACTTGGACAATAACCACCATCCTCTGTCAGCTCAGGGACTCTCTTGGGCAAAAGGTCTGGAGATAGGGTTAAAGGTTTCTACCCCATTTAACTCCAGTTCAAGTGCATGAAACCTGCATCCTTTTGTGGATGGCTTCAGGTCCACCAGCCCATATCCAGTGGTGCAGCAGGGATATCAAATAATGTTGACTAGGATGGACAAACTGAATAAGGTCTTCTTAGCAAAGCATAAAAGGGGAAAAAAAAGTATTTAAGAGACCTTGCTCCTTGGTTCAAGGTCCACCAGCTTGTGCTTTGTTGTGGATTGGGTCCTGGTTTACAAGCTCAAAGTCTGCTGGACTGCTCTTCTGTCTTTTACTCTCAGTGGTTGCCTTGGTCTGCTGGAACTCCATTCCCTGCTCTCTGACTTGTGACAAATTAAGCAGGTCTCTTAAACACTTTTTCTTTCCCTTTTATGCTTTGCTAAGGAGAGCTTATTCAGTTTGTCCATCCTAGTCAACACCATTTGATTTCCCTGCTGCTCAGGTAATCCTTGAATAATATGTAGTTCTTCATAGCAAAGTAAATATGGGCTGGTATTTTTGGATCCTTTTACCGAGAATCCATCTATTTAACTGAACCTTCTTATCCAAACCTCTTCCCTGAAACCCTGAATCAGGGGAAAGAGTCAGAATAGTGGTTTCTAGAGAATGTCTTTTCCTGGAAGGATTCAGGAATGATGGAGGGGGCACTAGACACAACAAACTACTCAGAGTGATGTTTCTGAGTTGAATCCAAATGCTAATTACTTGTACTTCTGTTGGGAATTCATGGAGTTAAAATACAAATATTGGTTTACTACAGCAATGCTGAATGGCTACATGTTCCACTGGTATAAAAGAAAATGTAGACAAAAATCTGAATTTTGTATTCTTTAATCTTTAGTTTAAAAGATAATTTTTCTTTAAATGAGATTACTAGGATAACCTCATTCATTAAAATAAAAGTTGTTATTCAATACGACTGTCTTTTAAGTTATGTATTCCATATATGTATAAAAGCTATGCTTTAGGAATTACTAAATGAAGTACACTAGTACCTCAGTTAGAATCCCTATTTCCTGACAGTATACATGGTCATGAATCTGGCTTCAAAATCTCTTCTGATGGCTTCCTGCTCAGTGGCATCAGCAGTATAAACTTTATATACCACATTTCTCCTTAATAGGTCAGCATAGATCACAGACCATAGCTAAAGTAGAGATGATTCTAGCCACATGTTCAAATTTACAAGATGCAGTTTTCTGTATCTTGACAAATCATGACAAACTACAATGTGACTGACTGTATATTAATCACACAATATCCTGTGTTAAAAGGGACAAGGGCAGGCCCAAGAATTACACCACATGCCTGAGAACATTGTCCAAATGCATTGTCGAAATTGCTTCAGACCTTTTCCAGAGACTACAGTTCTTAGTAACAGAAAGAAGCCTGGAAAAACCAACAAAACCAGACAGCAAAAAAGGCAGCTCTGAGGCACCTGGTTCTTGTGCCTGGCATTTGCTTGGCACATACAGGTCAGCTCCTCCTGTGCCAGATGCCAGACTGGAGGACTGGTGCCACTGCTGGTGTGCAGTTTATTTGATGTAAGTGTAACACACCCAATGTGTGCCATGTGCGTGCAAATCAATGTGCGTGTGCACATGGCACTGAATCCACCTCTCTCAGATATGACTCATGGTCTTATTAATCATAGGAAAAACAAAATATCCTGCTCCAAGTTTCAGAGAAAATCTTGGTGAGCTGCCAGGAGAGGAGGTCTGGCTCTAATTCCAGGTTTGTGCGTCCTGACGTGGTGGTACATGAGAAGTGAGACTCAGTGTGTGAAAGGGGCAGTATTTCCTCATTTCTCTTGCTGCATAAAGTGCAAATGACAGCTCAGACAATGTTCCTAGAAAGTGATATCCAAGATGGAGAGGATGACTGGATTCTAAACTTGGAAAATAAATTCTGGGATGGAGCGAAAAACATCTCTGTTCCTCTTTTTCCCTGTCACTAAAATGTTAATTTCTTGCCAAGAATGTTAAGAGGTTTATTTAATCATTGTTACTAATATGCTTTAATGCCTTGAAATGTGGCTTAGGGAAGAGAAGTGTTATTCACAGTCAGTGAAAGAATAATGTCCACTATTTGTGTTGCAGGAGAAACAAATGACCTGATCTAACATGTAAATTACATAGGGAGAGGTGACTCCTTCCTCAGAGTCAGTGGGAGAGGAATGATCCTTTTTTTGCATTACAATAGACTCAGATGATATGGTTCATCTTGCATATTTTATAGAAAGGCACAGCAGCTCTCCTAGATGCCTTATAACTCTTATGACTGCTGTAGTATGTCATCCTACTGTGAGCATTAAATTTATGCCACATTTTAGCAACAAGAAAGCCATTTGAAGGAAAAACATAGGAGTGCAAACCTAATAGAAATACATTAATATAACATAGTACATAAAATATGTGCTTTATATATGTCTTTATAATAAAGTAGGGTTTTTTTTCTATAAATAATGTACACTTGATAAAAGAAGCTATGTGCTTTGTTTTAATGCTGTTGCACTGGAATTTCCAGTTTTATTGAAAAATACAGAATGTGCAGACAAGTTTGCAAAATCATGTTCACACACATTACCAAACAGCTATATACAAAGAGCTTTCATGTGAAGCTCTTCCAAGTCATGTTTGATTATGGAATAAATACAGATTCTGTGTGTGAACTTACTGGTGAGAAGAATCCATTCTTAGGAATTGCATAATTTATGGAGCAAGAGCTCATTTTAGGAATTATAAATAAATATTTTATATCAATCACCCTTTAACAGATTCATAAGAATTTTTTAAAATTTCAATGAAGACATATAAAAACAAGCAGATTTGTTCTATTGTTTTGAATTGATTTTTTCAAAGCTTTCTCCTGACCTTCCCTGCATCCTGCACCCAGTGTTTGTCACAAAGTGAAAATCCATCTCTCCTTTATGGCACTGCCAGCAGGGAGGGAAGCAGCCAGCAGCACTCAGAAGGATCCCTGCACCCTGATGTGCTCACAGCACAGGGATTTCTACATGAGGAGAGCTGAAGACAGAAGAGCTGCACATTTCTCTGCTGTTTCAGGTTCAGCTTCTTCAGCATCAGCTCTCAGGTGCCCATGGCGAGGGTGCTGGGATGAGCATACCTGTTGTCTCCACTTTCGGCCAAGTCAGGCAGAAGCCTTGGTGCTGATCCCAATGAACAGAAAGAGAAGGAAGGAGCAAGAGAGGGACCTTGGGAGCTGCCTGATGTGTAGTCTATTCCAGGCTTTCCTGTGAGCAATTAAGGCAATGAAAATGTTGTTGTTGTTGTTGTTGTTGTTGGTTGGTTGGTTGATTGGTTGGTTTTGGTTTGGTTTTGCAGTCTAAAAAGCTTAAGAACTTTCAAAACCTTTCCCTCCACTGGTGTGTTATTAGGGTTTTTTTCACTAGTCAGGTGCCTGCAGGACACTTGCAGGAATTCAACACTAATAAGGCCAGAAGACTTTTCAAATCAGACAGCAGTTAGCTAGGGCTTGTTCAAATGGATTCAAGGACAGAATGCAGTGTCCCTGGGAGACTCCTGGGATAAGGCTCCTGTCCTGGAGAAGTGATGGGGAAGAAGGAAGAGAGACCTTCTCAGACTGGAAGAAAACATATGGAAGGGTAGGTATTACTTAAAGCCTTGTGCATGGTCAATACAAATAAAAAAGCGTGGAAGTTATGCTCTGTAGGGGATGTGCTGAGGGAGCTGAGATATTCAAGTGTCCCTACCCAGTAGAATTCTCAAAATCTCTCTGGACACTCACACGTAAGGGATGTGAATATTGCAGGCAGCTGAAAATGAGAGTATGTTCTTGTAGGGGAGATTTTTGCTAAGTGGTTAGTGAGTCGTTACATCTTAACTTTGATGTTCTTTGGTGAACTGTTCTGTACAAAACTGGTTTTCAGGCATTTCTTATATGAACTTTGATAGTAATCAATTCTAGAAAAGGCTTTTAAAATAGTCTAACTCACTGTCTTCAATCATTTAAGTGATTTTTTTTTCCTAAGACTCTGGAGAATATTACCTTGAAGTCAAATAAAACTGTTTATACTTACTGTGAACAATCAGCAAAACAATTAAGCCTCTTTCTGGGAGACCATAATGCACTGACAGTTAAGATTTTATTTAATGGAATACTAACAAGGATTTTAAATGACATTTAATTGATTTGAAAATATTATTTTCTTTCCGCAGCTGAATTATTAGTAGGTTTGTACTGAGTTGCATGGTATCATTATTATTTTTACATCAGTAATGCCTTTCTAACCTCAATTAGCAGGAGATCAGAAGCCACACTCTGAATCTTTCACTGAAATGCAGTTGTCAGCTATGTAAATGACTTTATAAATATGTCCTAAAAATGGAAATGGTTTATGCAAATTAACCTGAACCACAGTGTGCAAGATTGGAAGTATAATAAATAACTTGGTGGTGTTGGGAAGCACTAAAAAACGTGACTTGGAGAATCAGCTGAGTTCCACCACAGGCAGGAAAAGAGACCTTGCTAACATTTTCAGGAGTACCAGGGATGGAGAAGGACATCTCTTCTGCTCATTCTCTTTCCTTGTAAAGTATTTTTTTTTCATTCTCAGCGTGTTTCCTCTCATGTAAAAAGAATCATAATTTTAAATATATCCTCACTGACTGGAAAAACCCTACTACAAACAGAAATAGATTTTAAATTAAGACATTAATGTTTCATGCTCCTTAGTGGTAACTGGCTCTTATAAAGATTTGGAAAGAAATATAAAAATATTTTAAACCTTTCACTGGGAATTATTTGAAAACTGGTAGACTGGCAAAAAGAAACGTAAATTCTTTTCCTTCCTTCAAAAGTCCTGAATATTTGCTAATATTTGCTATTTTATCTATTATACTAAAGACTTATGATGAGCGTCTGCTCTGAATTTGCTTTAGTCATTGATTAGTAATTTGTCACATGCTGTCATGTGAGATGATATTACTCAATGTCGTTCAGTAGGTTTAACTCAGTAAAATCTGCAATTACTGCTCCTTGGACAGATTTTTTTTAGCCTGTGTTCATACAACTTGTGTGGAATTTCTGACCCAAAAGCAATTAAGAGGTATAATTGACCTTAAAGAACACATAATTTTGATCCTGAAATGAGAACAAGTAGCTGAAAGAGGACCAGAAAGATGTCTGACATGGAGCAGATTCAGGTGTTAGGTTTTAGCTTGTGTATATGTAAAAGTATAGATAAAAGTATCCACCTTCCTCAATTCTAGCAGACATGTTTCTCTTCTGTGAGGAATAGTGACTCTTTCCTAGATGCTTTCTTGAAGGATTTCTTCATTCTTTTAAACTATTGATTCAGAAAAGCTGAGAACTTTGTTAAATTAATCATAATTTCCCTCAAGATACATAAAAATAGTAAACTGTAGCCATTTGAGAGGTTGAAAAGTACAGTAGCCTTGTTAGGCCAGTACCACTTAATAATGATTACAGTAATTTCAGGACTATAAGGCACACCGGACTATAAGGCGCATTTTTTTTTTTTTGTAGTGAGGATCTGCTGCCAGCTCTCCTCACGTGGTTGCTGGCCGAGGCCCCGCCTCCACCCGGCTGCCGCGGCCCTGCCAGCTCCCCCCACGGCTCGCGGCTCACACTTCTGGGTTGGCAAATCTCCAAACTTTGTCCATATATAAGATGCACTGGACTATAAGGTGCACTTCCGAGTTCGGGCCGAAATTTTAGTCAAAAGGTGTGCCTTATAGTTGTGAAATTACTGTATTTCATAAAATATATTTATCTTCTAACTTTTTTGTTTAAAGAATTTGTCAGTTCACTGTTAAAATATGTCATGTTGATTCATTCCTTATCTTCAATATGAAAATTTCCCAGATGAGCTGAGATATTGTATCAAGTACTACAAATTATTTATTGTGTTAAATTTCCTTAAGTATTGAAAATTGGAAGGGACCTCTGTAGGACAGCTGGTCCAACCCCATGCTCAAACAGACTCACAGCCAGAAGGCTGCCAGGACGATGTCCAGAAGGGTTTTGAATATCTCCAAGGATGGGGATAATGTATTGATTATCTTGTGTCTCTTAATGACTCTTACAAGCACTCTGAAAGCAGGTTTAGCATTTTTGAGAAAGCCTCAAGGACACTTTTGACTACTTCAGAGCTGTGAAATACACAGTGATTACACTGCTGTACAGAGGGGTCACCTGAGAGTCTGGGTTGAGATTCCTGGAATCTCAAGTGAACACACCGGTATGGTTCAGTTGTATCTTAATGTCTGCCTCCAACTGTGTTTCATATGTTTCATGGGGAGAAATCTGCTCAGGAATTTCTTAAGCAGTTATATTTTTGTTTGAGTTTTCAATTGTATTTCCAGTCCAGTCTTTTTATCAAACACACAGCAGTTTGCTGACAGAATTCACTGCTTCATTTCAAATGCTCCACTTATCACCTGGTTTCTGCTGGATGCTTTATCTATTTTTTAGAAAACACTTAATCTGAGATACCAAAAGGCTTTCTTAATACTGAGTATGTATTAGTCAATATGTCAACAAATAGAAAGCTTGCACACATCTATTATACCAGACAAATCTAGTAATCAAAAACTTATTTAGCAGCAATTTTGGATAGCATAAAAAAATAACAGATTTTAGGGCAGAGGATTTCTTCAATGTGAAGAAATAAATAACCCTTAATGTACAATTCTATTTTATGTAGTTTATTTTCTACTTTTATTAAACTATGTCAGTTGGATTTGTTGTTTAATAATGGCACATTGAGAGGGGAAATCAGGCTGTTAGGCTGTTTGTTTCTTAGCACTGAATTAGAGCACCTTTTCTTACATTTGACAGATTTGAACCTTTTGTACTGTGTGTATAGTATCCTAGCAAGGATGTGTCTGTTACATGTCCCATAAACAATCATTTAATTGCCATCTGCTAACTCACAAAGATCCACGGACCACAAGGATCCACATGGTCAGTGGAAGAAGTAAAAACCTTGCTGAGAACTTACAATCACATTTTTTCACATGCTTCCTATGAAATGAACTGGCAGAACTTGTGTAGTACCCCAGTACAAAGTTCAGGAGATGAGGTGGAGTATCCTATGGTTGTGTCAGCACTGACCATCTAATTTAACTCATTAAGGGCTGTGTTCTCAGTTTGTTATGAGTGTCCTGGTCTTTGAATTTGCACAAGTGCAATCCCTTGAGCTATCGCACACAATTAGAATTAGAAAGTGGTAGCAAAGTGCTGCAGAATGACTCACACAAAGTGGGAGATGGCAATGCTGGACCCACCAGCAGCAGTGAGGGTGCAACAATGACTGCACAGGAACCACAGAGGAGGCTCTGGGAACAACTTCTGTGCTCAGAAAAAAAGGGTTGCTTGTATTCCCATAGCTGTGACCTATACATTCAAGCAGTCTGCAATATCATTGCTTCTTCAGTAGTTTGAAAATATTAGCTAATATATGAGCTCACAAAAAAGTTTCTTCCTCACATGTTTTTCTTAGCAATTCTTGTTGATATTGACAAAGTTTTGTTCATGGACTATATGTATCAACTTTGGTATTCTGACTTTTAAAAAGCTGAATAAAACATAGGGAGTAATCATTATGAAGACAGCAGATTTCAGTTATGAAAAAGTGAGTTGCTGGAAGGGTGAGATCTATGTCACACTGAAGAAATCCTCTAGATGTAGAAGTCCTTATTCCAATTTTGGGTATATACCAGCAAATCATTGTGATAAAAAAATTGGACTGACTGAAATGTCTCAGGGCTTGAGAGCTCATTAAAAAAAAAACAAACAAAGATGTTTTGAAGAGTATACATAACAATATCTCAAAGTCCAAATAAAACGAAAGAGTCCTGATTAGGATCAAGGACACTTCTTACAAAGTCAGAAATATACTCCACAAAACCAATACGTATTTCTGTCGGACACTGAAAGAGAATATCATTTACTAATTTTGTTGAATCCACCAGTTTTTTCCACTTCCTTCTAACCAAATAATATATTTCACATTTGACAGCTCTCTATACTATGATCTTGAAGCCCTTCCAAAATCTGTGGGCATATAATAAATTATAACTGAAGTCTGACTCAGAAGTTTTTTCTTCTGATAAACGTTTGTACCTTAGGGTAAGGGAAGTGCTAAAGGTATGACACTTGCGAAGAAAATTGTGAAAATAGCTATTAAAAATCATTCTTCATGCAACTATGTTTAAAAAAATCTGCTGTTTAAGGTACCATATGGGGAACCTTCACTTTCAAAAAAGATGTCTTATTTTTGGAAACAGAAAGGCATTGGTAAACCTTATGGAGATAGTGCTTTTGTTTTCTGTCAGAGAACTGACTTTAAATGGATAGTACTATTATTGAAACATCCTCCTGTAGATTTAAAATGTTGTAAAAATACCAGATGGTATAGGAGCTGACTTTTATTTTTAAAGAAAAAAGAAATTGTTGTAATTTAGTTCAAATGAGAAACCATTAAAATATAGTCCAGCTTTTGGGAGTTTGGGATTTTGTCTATGTGTATGTTTTATGAATCCATAAAATAGCCTGTGCTTTTCCTTGAGTATTATGGTGCATGTTTATGATTGCTGAACTTATTTATTTTCTCATCAATGGGCTTATGATTTCCAAGGTGAGTTCATTAGCAAGTCATTAAGAGCTAACAGCAAGTAAATTAAATACATGTAAAGAGCCACATGGTTCTGCATTTACTTGGAACAGTTGCTCTAGAGAGGAAAAACAAGGCTTGAAGAACTCACAAAAAGTAATACTGTATAAACCTAGAAGTGCTGAGTTCACTGTGTTACCAAAATTCTGTTTGGGTTCCTTCCCAGCTCTGTGATTTGTTCCCTTCCAGCCTCACCATGCAGCGACCGTAGGTGTGTGATTATCTGCAGTCTGTGTTATGGTTGCACTTCTTTTGCCACAGGGATGTGTGAGAAGTGTTTGTCTCCTGACCATTTCCAAGTGTCTAAAACTGAGACAGCTGGTTGTGGGTGAAGCCTTAACCCTGTTTTATTTTGGTTTTCTTTCTATATATTTTTTCCCTCCTGGGTTTACTGCTTTCCTCTCTATTAGCAGAAAACAGTATGGGATCTAGGACAAATGAATTGCTGCCAAATTATGTAGCTTGCGGTCTGGACTAGATTCAGATGTCAATTCTGACTCTAGAGTCTGTTGTAAACAAAAATCATACAAAATCTGGACTCACACATTCAGTATTCACGAAGTTCTGTTGTAACCTGAATTAAAGAGTGGTTTACAGCTTTATAACCTGATTAATGTCTGCAGAATGCCCAAGCAGTGTGTTGTTGGAATATTATTGACAGTATCTGGTATGAGTTCTATGGAAGCAATAAGTTAAGGCACATATGTACAAATCACTTATTCAGGCCCATTTAAAATGTCACAGGGATAAATAGAATAAAATTCAGAAACAGAGAGCTCCTATCTTTTACCAATTAAAGCTGAACTATCTGTGATTAAGGAAGAAAGATTACCCTCAAACCAGATATTTTTTCTGGACTGCTTAAGCATAATTTGTGTGTTCTTTAATAAAACAGATGTTAATTTTTTTTGCTTTCATATCTTAAGATTACTGTAAAAACAATAAAGTTGAATACTGAATATAGGGTGAAGAGTTCAACTAATGGGGCTTAATTTAAGATATTGTTAGCTACCTTTTTATAAAGTCTTTCTCTGTTTTTTTTTAGCTGACAAACTTCCTTTGTTAACCTCAACTAGATATTAATAAAAATAAAATCGGCTTGGAAATGTACACCTCATGATAATTCAGGCATGCAGAGGTGTGCCCGCAGTGAGACGTACATGCCCTCAGCAAGCAAAGAAGAGATCTGATTTCATTTGTTCTAATCAACAATGGCAACAGTGAATCCACTGTGATTTGGGGCCTAATTAGATGATTGTTAATTGCTTAATGTATTAAGGAAAAGTTCGTGATACATAAGAGAATCTTCTGTTGCTGATTTCAAAACCCGTGAGTAATCCTCAAGATTAGCAGTGGGACCATGGGTGACTCAGCTCCATGTAGTGTCTATAAACACATTAGCAAAGCAAGAGGCTGATGAATTATTCTGGGGAGAACTCAAGGGGAAAGTGATTTCCTCTGTTGTTAGTCAAGACAGAGCAATAAATGTGGCATTATTTTGATTTGGTGTTTCTGCCATACTGCAGGCTTTCACTGTCCTCTAACATCTTCTGCTTCAGCATCTGCTTTGTGCTTACCCTGCCAGCCAGCAGCTACAAAATGTGTGGACTCTGGCTCTTGTTAAACCTGGGAGTAATTGAAAAGTAATAATTATAAAGTGCTAGATACTTTGTAAGCCAGAAGGAACTAAATCACAGGTAAATTAAAGCTATGGAAAATCCAGGAGATGGGGCAGAAGCTGGTCTTGACGGGGAGCCTGGATAGAGGAAAGGATAATTAGAGGACCAGAGCCACTGGTGCAAGCAGAAAATGGTTCTCAAGCCACCCCTGGATACAGACTGGTGTAGGGGAAGCATTTCCACAGCAACATTTAAGGAAGCAGAACAGACCATGTCTTAAATAGGAAAATTTTCCTTTTTTTATTCCTTTTCTCATTTTAGAGGCAGAGATGCATAAGGGTTTCCAGAACTGAGAGGCAGGAAATAAATTATTTGGAATCAAAAAACTGTTGTCTTATGTAATGCTTGACATTTTTACCTTGTTCCTAAGTATGTTGTAATTATAGTCTGACTTACAGAATAAACAACTCTTTGAAACAAAAATTTCTGAATTCTGGCTTATAGAAATATTAAAAAATTATGTATTTGATGACCTCAAAACATCTCTTTCAATGTTTTTATTATTTTACTAGCATTAAATACTTCTGGCAAAGTGCATCAACTTTCACAGGTGCATTTTTCATTTAAAAAATATAGCTGGAAATAAATACATTGCTTTTCTTTAAGATCTCTAAGTGTGTTGGAGTATATTCTACACATGAAAGATCATGTGTGCTCTTTTGCTACAGAGCTCATACCAAAACTCCACAATGTTACTTTCAAATCCAGAGGATCACAGATGCTAATGTTCAAATTGGACTACTTGAAATCAGCATATACTCAGATCAGTTCCCTGTGCTGAAAATTAATTGTTGTAGGTTTTGGGCCAGTATTGGACAGTATGGCCTGTTGCTAACCTTGCAGAGCTGGTAAATGGAATGTTTTTATTTTTCTGAAGAATGGTTTGTATAGCCTACTGAGGTCATATGAATGAAGCAATGTTTTGCATCTCCATGGTAATTTTTAGTAGTACTTAACCATTCGTGTAAACAATTTTGCTGTTTCTTCTGCTGTAATTTCTTCTCAGCACACATCAATGGAAAACTATAATTTAAGAATTCCTACTTCAAAAGATACTAATTTTCATAATATTTGGTGTTCAGTCAAATGTGGAAAAGCCTCACCATGTAAAGTTTTACACTTAACACAGTTACAGCTGCAATTCACAATTCAGTCCAGTCAATGTGAGAAACTACAAATCCAAATTCAAGACTTCCCATAGGCTCCAGCGAGAGCAGAACTTCGTCATCTTGTACTTACCTACTTCTCACTAGCAGTCTCGTAGACAGCCCTCTACTTGAGCAAATAACTTTTTGCTTGTTTATCAGCATGGGCTGTGATACAACATGGTTTTTTCATTGCTTTCCCCTTCTGAGCTGAAGCATGGATTGCTGTAAGTCATCATCTGGGTTTTATAGCTTTCTAAGGGTGCTTTGCCTTAAACCTATATGAAGAAATGATCTTTCATTGTGCTCACCACTTTGTAACAAATGCAACCTTGACTAAAAGCGTTAGGGTGATTGTGCTCTCAGCAGAGAGTTTGTGTTCATTGTGTTTCACCTGAACTGCACTTTCCCGGAGATCAGTCTCAGGATCATTGTCTCACCTGTGGGACAAAGAAGAGAGAACTTCAAGCAATGGAGCAGTTTAAATGTCAAAACGTATTTTGGCAAGCCAATTGCAACTGATTATTTGCAGAGTTCGTGATCACACTGTGGCCGGCAGTGGAAAAAAGCTACTGTGATTAATCATTTCCTACAAACTACTTAAGATAAACAATTCAAATGTCTCTGGGAAACAGTCCTTGTGCCTGTCTGTTTCAATAAGCTTTCAAAACAATTGCCCAAGTCTCTTTCACCAGAAAGTCCTCAATTTTACTGACAATTGAGAAAAACCCAATAAAATCAGGATAAAGCACTCTTGAGATTCATTGATGGCTGACAGAGCTGTTAGTGTCTATTTAGAATAGAAATATCTGGGTTATTTTGGTTTTTAAATGCAAAGCACTGAAAGCATTGCTAACAGATTAAGGTGCTCAGCATCTTGGCAAGGCAGGCCCATTAGGAGTGTGCAGAATCACTAATGTCTTGCTCAAGTCAGTAAACACCATTTTATGGCAAAATTACTTTTTCCAGTCAACATTTCTAGATACGTGTTCTACTGGTTGCAAAGTACGGAACTTGAAGATCAGGTCTTGGTAGTCACAAAACTTGATTCTCAAAAAAAGTTTAAAAATACTCCAGATGTAATAGACCAATCAAAAGATGAAAAGGGAATGGACAACAGGGCTGATCAGTGCAGTCATGCAGCAAAATAAATACCCCATAAAGAAAATTCACACTTCAGACCTGTGCATACAAGAGCAGTGCTTCCTCACCAAATTCTTGAACCTTAGGTGTTCATTGCCCATGAAACTCATTCCAGTATTTCTAATTCTAGAACTGCTTTATATAGATACTAATGGTGCAAGCAAGGCTAGCAAGGGCAGCTTAAGGAGTAGACTATGTTCCTCAGCTGCTCTAAACAAATGCCAGTTGTCATTGTTAAATGGCTGAGAGCATCACGAGCTGTGGACCTTGTGCAGACTCAGTGGGTTCTCATGTGAACGTTTTGACCCCATCAGAAACTAGAAGGATGTAGTGTCACTCTGCTGGTGGCTAAAAAGTTGTTTAACTTGCCTTGCTTTACTGGTTCAACTCTTTCTTGAATTTTAATAGTTGTTTTCTTCCTAACTGCACTGTAGAAAAACAAAATAGTTGTGATGCCAAATTTAGAGACTACCTGAAGTAGTTTTTTTATACCGGAGCTAATACTATTGTATTTGTAAACTCAGCAGAAAGCATTAAATAGACAGCTGTAGTCCAAAATCCCATATACTCTACTTCAGTCACATCCTAGAGAAGTTGTTTTTTAATTGTCATAGAAACATGAGCAGTGACATATTTCACTAGACCAGGTTGCTCAGAGCCCCATCAAAACTGTCCTCGAACGCTTCCAGGGATGCGGCAGCCAAAACTTCCCTGGACAACATGTAATTCACCCTCACAGTGAAGAATTTCATCCCAAGATCTTTTCTAAATCCACCTTCATTCAGTTTGAAGTCATCCTTGCTTGTGAATTACCACTACATGCTCTTATTATAAGTTCCTGATCTGTTAATAATAAAGTCATGATCCTTCATCCCTTCAGTTAAGTGCTACAGGTGACAGAATACTGGGGGGAAGAGGGTCGTTGTTTTGTTTGGTTGAGTTTTTATTTTGTGTGTGTGGGGGGGGGTTTGTTTTTTTCTGGTTTTTTTGGTGGGTTTTTTGTTTGTTTGGTTGGTTGGTTTTGTTTGTTTGTTTGGGTTTTTTGTTGTTTTTATTTTTATTTTGGTTTGGTTTTGTTTGTGGCTTTTTTTGAGTTTTCTTATGCTTTCTGACATGTACCAGCTGGAGCATCTTGGAAATTATAACCCATTCAGAGTTTTAAGGGAAATCATTCAAAAGAAAATTGGTATTTTAATCTTATGCTTCTTACAAAATAGCGAATATTTGTTTAAGAATCCTCACAGAAATTTAAGCAAATAAATATCTGAAATGTTCCACAAATAAGAATAAAGATAATAGGATTTCAATTGCATGTAGCCAAATTATTTCTGTGTATGTAATGACTGCCTAAACAAATAGGCACTTGTGCATGAAAGTGATAATTATGTATGCTAATGTCTTGTTATCTACCAAACCATGCATCTTGCATGAGTAGGTGCTTTTTGAGCAGGAGCATATTTGTGTAACCTCTGCAAAGGTCCTTTTCTGAATCTTCTCTCAGTTCCTGGGAAAAGGTTTGTTCGCCTCATGTTATTGGATGCTTGATACTCTCTGCAACTTTTGCCCATCTGATTAAATTTGCCTGTTTTTGATAAGGAAGTTCCCATTTTTCAATAGTTTCTGGAGCAGTCTTTCTAAAGAGATGGGGATTTTTTAGTTTTTATTAGGAAGCAGAGAAAAGACAAAAGGAAGAACCAGAGGTGCAGGTTCTGCAAAGCACTGAGGAGTCCCTGTAAGAACCTTCTGTCTCCACTCAGCACAGCATTACCCTCTCTGGTGTGTATATACATTGTAGTCTTGCCTCTGTAAATAGTCTGCAGCCTACTGTTGCTTGTGAGCAATGAGAGCTTCAATGTATATTTTTCTTGAAGAGCTCTTGCTGTAGCATTCCATTACACATGGACTGCTCAGATGTTCTGGAATAATACTAGTCCATGGAATGTATCCCTTACACACAATGGAGTACAGGTTCTTAGTCATGAAACAGATCCAAAGTTGATCTCTACTGAAGTTCTCTCATTTGAAGAAAATCTTCAATAATGTTAATTTTAATGCTTCTCAACACATAGTTTCAAATGAAATCAAGTCAAGTTATAAGCCCTCAAGTCATAACACATACAGAACAGGAGAAAAGTGGGGAGTGGGCAGATATGGTGGCCACCTGTTCATAAAGTACCAGGTGATTCTCCTGTTCCATAAAGGAACATCTGATGGTGAGCAGTAGGTGCTAACTCCCATGCTTTTAAACCTCTTCTTTCATAATAGACTAATCTACTTCAGTCTAAGAGTAGAATTGACTGAATTGTCGTACTTCAGCTCTGTGGAGAAGGACCTGGGAGTCCTGGTGAGCAAGAAGCTGTTCATGCTCCAGCAGTGCCCTTGTGGCCAAGGAGGCCAGTGATATCCTGGTGTTCACCAGGAAAAACATTGCCAGCAGGTCGAGGAAGGTGATCCTTGTCCTCTATTCAGCCCTAGTGTGACCACACCTGGAGTGCCGTGTCCACTTCTGGGCTCCTTAATAAAAAGGGGACATTGAGCTCCTGGGGTGGGTTGAGCAGTGGGCAACAAAGATTAAGGCACAGGAGTCTCTTAAGAGGAAAGGCTGAGGGAACTGAGTCTGTTCAGCCTTGACAAGAGACAGCTGAGACCTCATCCATGTCTATCAGTACTGGAAGGAAGATTGTGAAGAGGATGGACCAGGCTCTTCTGTGGGTGCCAGGCAACAAGACAAGAGGCAATGGGCAGAAACTGATGCACAGAAAGCTTCTCCTGAATATGAGGATGAACTTCTTTACTTTGCAGGTGACCATGGAACAGATTGTCCAGAAGGGTTGTGGAGTCTCTTTCACTGGAGATATTCAAGAACCATCTAGACACAATCCTGTGCCCTGTGTTTCAGAATGCCTGCTACAGCAGAGAGATTGAACCATATGCCCACTGTGGTCACTTCCAGCCTTACCCATTCCATGATCCTCTGGTTCTGTGATGAGTAATGAACTCTTCTATCTTTAAAGGAAAGTCTGCTGTAGTTTGAAAACTGCATCTCTCATTAAAATATTACAGATTAATGAAGTGCCTAACTTTAGACTCAAACAAGCCACGTAGGTCCTGAAACTGTTCAGTAGTCTCTGTTGATATTTGCCTGTATAGAACTATCTCCCTCTCCTTGCCTCTCTCTCATCTTAGTGATATTTGTGCCTTTCTTCATGTGTTAAATCCTATTCTTGTAAGCTTTCTAAGACGCTCACCTTCTGGTGCTCTGTTCTTACACTACCTGTATTTATCTTAAAGAGCTGCTATCAAACAACTATGTAATGCCTACAAAGGTAATTGACAGTTATTTTTAATTAGGAATCTCTTAACTTCATGTTTTAAAATTAGTAATCATTACATTACAGTTTTCCCCCCTTCATATAGCCCCTAATGGGCTTGATCAAAAAACACACTACTTAAAATCTCCAACAACTTGGCATTCATAGGAGATTCAGTCTTAATTCTGTACCTGAAAGGCATTGGTGACTTGAATCAGTCCTAGGTAAGTAAACCAATTTCTGAGCTATTTAGGAGATTCTTGGAAAGTTTGTTTTGGGGGGCCTAACATTGAGGAGTATCTGATGCCACTTGGGATGGAGGAAAGGAGGAACAGTCTGACAAGAGCTCCTGTTGACTCTGAAGCAAGATAACTCCCTGCTTTGATAGGAAGCTTTAACCTTTCTGTCTTTGACTGGACGAGTTCTTCTGTTACGTAATTTATCTAATGCTTCTAAAGTGCTGGGATCTCTGAAATGCAATTTTTGTCCATTCACAATGGTAAGATACCTACCAGTAGACTTGGTAGAAATTTTTTTACATAAGGACTTGGAGTAAGTATGTCTTCTTTAACTTTGAGATACTATTTCTGGCAGCTTATAAAAATCTCAGAGAAGTGAATGATTATATTCCTGCAGCAGTCTTATACTATTTATCTTAGGAAACATGAGTTTGTAATTTTGAACAATATAGCTTTTGCCTTATCCATCCAGATTCTGTGGAGCTCTAGGGAATACAAAAATATTGGCCTTTCTGTGGTGCCAAGATAGAAAAGTATCTAACTGAAAAGCTGAAATAGCATGGATTTAATAGAGAGAAATATCTGAATTTAACTTGTTAATATTTTAGACACTGCATTTGACTTGTTAGTGTGCCTTATTTTAAACTTGCTTCCTAAGTGATATTTGTATTTGCCCCTGAGGTTTATTCAGTGATATTTGTATTTGGCCCTGGGGTTTATTCAGCCTCAAGTGAAGTTAACAGCACAAAAAGTTCTAAGAGTCATTTTTAACCTTTATATTCATGTTTCATTGCTGCCTGATGAAGCCTCCATCCAACAGAAGACATTTGCTTCTTACAATTCAAGATCAAATCCTAAATCGTTATAGCAGGCCTGGAATCAGTGCATAGCTGGAATGTGAGCATCACAGAAATGTATATGCTGAAACATGTGGAGGTGGCAAAGGGAGCCAGGGGGCTGCTGCTGGCTTCTCAGCAGCCCACTTTGCATCCAGACATGTCAGAAACTTGGGGACTGCCCTTTGAATTTTCTGCTTGAAAATGCATGAGGACTTGAGACTAGAATTCCTCTCTCCTCCAAAGACTTTGCTTTAATTCATCACACCAACACCACTTGAATACCGGAGACTGGCACTTCTTATTTTGCGTCCTAGTAAAATGAATTGTTCCTGTGTTTGACTTCATTTCCTTGACTCCTAACCTCCAAGCAGAACAAAAAAAAAGTTAATAACATTGACTATGTAGGGAGAAAAGGGAGATTTATGTCAGTAGAGAAAACTTTGAAATGAGCTGCTCTTCTGACAGAAAACAAGAAAACACTTTTCAAAAAAGTTCAGTTCAGTAGTTTTAAAAGTATTTATATATACTGCATCAAAATAAGTTTGTACAGTGCTCAAATATGTCTTGAATATTAGATCCCTTATTTCCTTGGATGTTCATTGAGCTGAACTATCCCAAACAAACCTGTAACTATTTCCCGACTGGAATATAATTTCCTTCTGCTGTGTTACATCCTTTTTTTTTCATTTTGCAAAATAAACATCCAGCTTGGGAGTGAGTGGATGCAGGCTGCAATGTAGCTTCTAATATTTTGGCCAGTGATACATCTGCTGTGGATATAATTTGAGCACAGTGGAATTTACAATTATGTCTATACTGGAATTGAATTGTTTGTTTTCCTTGACATCAAAACTTTCACTATGTGATAAAATATAGAGAATAACTGGTTTTCTGGATTTTATCTTCTTTGTCCTTCAGCACTTAGCTTCATTTGAAACACAATTCTACTACTGGTTACCTTGACAGCAAGAGAAACGTCCCACCTTGGCCTTTGTGAAGTGTGACATCAGCTTTTATTTAAAGTTCAACTGAGGAGAAAAATCTACTTTTCAGTGGAAACTGAAGGAAGTGTCTGATTTTTCCTTGCTGTTAATAGCATCACAAACTGTGTTAGTCTGGTCTTATATAGTAAAGTTTTAAGTTTTCCAGTAGCTGACAGATGATGCTTTCACCAGCCCTTCAGTGCTGGAGTAAAACAACTGCAGTTCATCTGTAAGTAAAATCAAGGTCAATAACACAGACTAACTTGGTTCAGTGTACAGCTGATTAGAATTTTATGCCTGTTCTATCTGAAAATAGTTAAATAGAGAATCGCACTAGCAAAGCACTAGGGGTGGGGGAAAATTCTGGATTTATCATTCTTAAAGCTGCAAACTGAGATGTCATCAGGTCCACAGAGGCAGCAGCCCATCCTCATGCATAATGTGAGGAGTCCACACCATGCTTTTATCTTCTTTTTCTTAGTAGTAAAATGTCTATATATGCTTTCTCCTCATGTTCAGGCTCCCTGAAAACAGTCCCTCTTGGATCTTGGCCTATCTTGTGAAATATTGCCTTTTGATGGTGTTGCAAATATGGATATTGTGAACACTTATCCGAGATCCAATGGTTTAGCAGGTACCATTGCCTGAAATCCTATGGCATTCACTACAAGTGCTATAATCTCTTCCCCATGGTGCAGTTTTTCCTTTCATATTTAAAATGCAATAATCATATTATGAGGATTGTTGAGGATTGTTTCTGAACTTAACTGGTTTAATTTAGTTAGTTTCTTTTAGCTCTGGATCAGGACCTTGCTGAAGTATTGACTCTTCTACGCTTCATTTAATTATATTTACTGCAATTGCTTTGTTTCCCCAAAGGCTAAATAAACCTGCAGCCAAAGACTCAAAATAAGTACAGAGGGCTGCTTTCTGGCTGGTCTAGAAAAACTAGAGTTAAAGCATGCATTGCATCTACTGTTTAGCTCCCTATCTCTCCCAGTACTGCATAGCCCTGTAACCTGGCAGCAGGAAGCCAACCCAATTTAATATGAAAACCCAGCTCTTTCCCTCTGGACATCTAATAAACTGGGTTTGTGCCTATTTTGGTTTCCTACTTTCCTTTATGCCTAGTGTTACTGCATTCAAATTCTTATTTTAGCTGAAGACTTGGGTTTTGTTTGGAACATCTGCCAAGGAGACGTGGTACTGAGCAACTCCATAGAACATGGGGCTATTCAGTTAAATCTCATTTCCACATTTATGTGCTGTAATTGCTAGTTTTCTGATAATACTTAGCAGAAGAGTCCCATTTATCAGTTTTCTTTCCATTTTCCAGCATAAATTGAGTTTTGCCATTCCAATTAGCTCCTATGTTTATCACTATTACTGTGTCTCCATTTCCCATCTTAAAATAAGTCTTTTTCATGCCCTGGTAGATATCCTGCTGTTTCCTAGGATACTTTTCACAGAAGCTCAGAGATGTCTCTTTCTGCAAAAGTAGCATTACTTATTGCCCACAGGTAGGGTGAAAAGGGCAGGGAGCAACAGGTTTGAGCCGAAGGTTTAAGGAAAACAGTGTGAGGAGCAAAACTGCAGAATCTGATGCTGTGGAAATTTGTGCCCATTTCTCTTTCCATATCTGGTTTTTAAAGCATTGCCAGGTCCTATTTGCCTATTTTTACTTTACAGGTACTCACAGACACACACTACAATAAAAGAGTCCTAAATGGCAAAGCATGCATTCAAGTTTCACTACTGGGCATGTTGCAGCAGGAGATCACTGTGAGTGAAGCTCCTCAGGACAAAGTAATTATGAAGAGTGAACAAAATTAGCATTTCCTCCAAACCACGGGGCTTCTGCAAGCAGAAGAGATGTGAAGGATAACTGGGGGTGTGACTGGAGGCGAAGAGAGAACGCAGATCCACTGTTCCTGGGCCAGATGCTTAGAGAAGGGCTTAATTCCCTCTGCTTTGAGGAGAGTTTGGCTTCCTGTTACATCTCACACATCCTTTATTTTTGCAGGACAAAATGAGTAGTAGTTAAAGTAGTAAAAGCCAACACAGGAACTGGTTAATAGTCCATTTCATACAGAAGAATTATATTTTCCTCTGGATGTTTCTGTAGTGGTTCCAGGATCTTTAGCCTAAGCTTCATTTCGTATAGCCTTGCAGTAGTACATTTCACCCAGAAATACCAAGAGTTTAATAAAATTAGCTCTGTGGGTGTATTATGATGTAATCTAGGGATTTGTAATTAAAGCTGATTAAGAATGTTCCAATTAAATTATTTTCTATCGGATTATGCATATTCTGCAGCACTAAGACGTTTCCTTTTCCTTTGCCCAGGAGCCCAGGGAGGCATCAGGGAGAAGCCTGCTATAAGGTGTAGAGCCAGCCTTAACATTCAAGACATAGCCCTTCCCCTAAAGTGGCAGCCCAAGAGGGTGAGACCAAGGCTGCCAAGGCTGCAAGTGCTCTTGGCTGCATGGAAGGAACTGGAGGCAGTCTCCAGGAAAGAAAGGTCACTGTCGTTTTGAAAGGCTGAAATCAATCTTTTCAAGCCTCATTATGTAATGACAGTTTGCAACAGTCTTTCTGAAAAAACTTTTTTATTCTGGAATTTCTAAGGATTTGTTTATTCCAGCCAACCCTCCTCTTTTCTTAATACATGGAGGAGTGGAGGCATTATCAGCATCTTTATTTTTTCTGAAATCTCCGGGGAAACCTAGGAAATAGCCAGCAATAAAGACCAGCAGCTATTATCACCACTTTCACCACATACAACCCCTGACACTATCGCTTTTGAAAGGCCATCTACCTTTTGCTATGTGGTAAAAAAAACTTTTAATGAGTGAGTATGATTCATCAGTAATGATTCTTGAACTGGATTGCCTTGGACTAGCACCACTTAGTCTTGTCTACTGGGCTTCTAGTAGGAATGAAGACTTTCAATTTGCTAATAGGTGACTTAGAAATACAAGAGTTTGAGTGTACGGAATCTTACCATGCTTCTTCTTCAAAGAAACATCATGTAATTCTTGGTTTCTTCAGCTCCAATGGGGTCACTCCTGACCTTACATCAGCTCTCACAGTACGCTGTGCTGCTCTTCTGTTGCTGAGTACTAACTATGGCAAATAAGCTCACAAATTTCTGCTAGAAGCAAGGAACATTCATGCATTTGAAAGTCACTGCACTTGGATGTACTTTAATTATGCTCTATATTTGCATTTTTCAACATCAGCATCTCACTATTGTCTCAGTTTATAAATGTTAATCATCATATTTTTTGTAAGACCTACAGCAAGCCAAAGGTACAGCTGAATATATTCAGGTGTCTGGGATCAAGTCCAATAATTATAAAGAATCAGAGCAGCAAGCTCTGCTTATAGACATCAATTCAAAATAAATATAGAATATGAAAGAATGATGACTTTGAGAATTGCTGCTTTTAAAACTAGCTAGGGAAACATTACCTAGTGCTCAAGTGATAAGGTAATTCATCAATACATTGCATGATACATGGCTCAGGTGAAGTCAGAACTTGGAAACATTTTTTAAAAATCTCACTTTTGGAATGAGAAAATGACTTTAAAGAAATCTTTAAAGCAAGATACATATTTTAATTCACTTCTGACTTAGAAACCAAGATGTTTGTGACTAATCCTCTCTTTCACTGTCTTGAAAGAAAAGATTTTTGTGCCATCCTGAGAAAACTTCCATTGTCTTTTATCTGAGACACGATTAAAAAAAATTGAAAAGCCTTAAAAAGTGTAGGAAGTATTACACAGGTGTACAGAGGCAACAGTCGAAGCCATCCCAGTATAGCAATCATGCTTAAAAATATGTTGAATTTTAAGTGGCAGCTTAATTGGATCAGGATGAAAACTGGTGTGTGGAGTGAGTTTGGAATATACAAAATAATTCCTTACCTACTCATGCGGTTTGTACCGTAAGACAAAGTCACAGTCCAATTCTCAAAAACTCAAGACATGGAAAAAGAAACACTGTCAGAACTTTTTGCTTTGAGAGTTATATGGCACAAAATGTTAGAAATCCTTCACCAGTAGGGATTTGGAATACACATTTGTTTTAACTTTTCACAAAACTCTATCAACTGCTTGAGAAGTTGCAGTGGAAGTAAAGCATGGTGAGTAAAACAAATCATAAAGGCAAAGCCTGCCTAATAATATAAATAATTTAAAAGGCGGTGGAGTACATAATTAGGTTCTTAGGAAATAGATTTTCTTATTAAAATATATTTTGCAATAATGACTGCAGCATTGCTACAGGAATATATTAGCATTAGACAGATGATTTAACACAACATTAACTTAAAAAAAACCTTTGGCTGTTAAAGAGCAAGATACATTAGAGAATGGAGCAGGAGATTGCCAGAATGACATTCACAGTCATCCTAAATGGCAGTTTATGCAAAGACAAACCTATACAATACAACAAGGTAAATTGCAGTTTATTCCCTGACAAGCTTCAGCAGGGATTTTTTTAATAAAAGTTTATTCAGCTTAGATGTTTGGAAGACATCTCTTTTTCAGGCTTTTGGGTCTTTGATATTTTCAATGCTCAGAACTGCATAGTAGTCATGGGTTTGTTCTTACAGCTTAAAGTACCTGCTTTTCTATTTTGCTTTTAACATTTCTAGCAGCTGTTAGAATAATTCAAGGGTTTTCTCTGCTTCTTGAGACACTGAGATCAGAATTTCCACGCTGTCCTGTCTTTGGGGGTTTTTTTATTATGAAAGGTAATCAGAGTTTTTTGAATAACCCCCAGGGAGAAAATTTGGCTGATTATGAGAACTCAGACGGAGCTGAGGATGTCCTCTCAGCAAACAACGTAGGTGTGTATGGCTGTAGAGAAGGGGAAGGGTTTGAATCAAGAGCTATTGTGCTAAGCACAGATCAGCTGTCAAGTTTCTTGAGCTCTGAAACTAGGAGTGGCTTTCATCTTGCTTAACTTCAGATATAATACTTTCCACCTAAGCTCGGTTTATAGTCAAGAGAGACAATTAGGTAAACTCTTTTTGCACCTACTATGTAATGAGAAAAGTTGAGCCTGACACTCTAGTGAAGAGATTGGACTCTCTACTCCACAATGTCTTTTGGGCTCAGGTTAATGCAATCCAATGAATTACTGCCTCATTTTTGCCACCAAGTACAATTGGGCCCTCCCTCATGGCCAAGTAAAGCTCTAATTAATGAGATGTTGAAATAGCCAACTTTCCTGTCTCAGGCTGGTATCCTTTGTCATTCTGTAAGATTATTCCTGAAAAGCCTGATGGCTAAAGGACGGAATATTAGCAAAATATCCCACCCTGCTGTGAGAGGTGTGACAAAAGAGAGGGGTGTTTAGATCTCCCTGGTGTGTGCTGTGAGACTGATGAGCTGCACACAAATAGCACTCTGCCAGCTTTCTGAGGCATACCCACTGATCATGGCCTGAGCACGTCAACAGGATGTCAGGAGACTCACTGGACCAAGAATGAAGGCTCTGACAACAGTCAAATGCATACTACAAGTGTATTTCTGTGTTCTTGACTGAAATATTTAAGCTCTGAAATACTATCTTCCACTTTCCCTAAGATGTCTTGGAGATCTTTGTCATGTGTCAATTATTATTTAATTCAGTTTTATTTTACTTTGCAGCCTGTGAATGCCTTAGTTTATTACACAACCTTGTGTAATGTCCTTGGTGTGTTGTTGTGACTACTTTGCCTCCACCTGTATCTGATAAGAACTGCTATTCCATTTACTTTTCATTAGGAGGACAGTTTTTTCTTGATTTTCAAGTGTTGGGCATTTGATGAGACAGCTAAGAAAACTTGGAACAGAACATAATGAGAAGCATGATGGTCTTTAAGTTGTCTGCCACTCTTGGTTTGTCAATTTAAAGCTTTGTTATATTATATATTTGTTATATATATATATATATGTGTGTGTGTGTGTGTGTGTATAATATATATATATATATATATATGTATTTATATATAAATATACTTGTTATATATATAATATATATATTTGTTATATATATACTGTAACCATCTGTGTTACATTAATCGTACACTAATCAGAGTAAACTCCTTGCAATAATACCMCATCTGCTGGAAAACCATCTGACAGATTTGTTCTTGTTCAAGATTGAATGGTGTTCCCATTTCATTTGTTGGGATTTAAGCCCRGATGGAAATTAAGCACCACACACAGTTCAATAATTAAAGTATGGTAACAATTGTAAATTATTGTAATAATGATAATGGAAAAGGAAGAAATAAGGGATGCACAATGCAGTTGCTCACCACCCATTGACAGATGCCAGACACCCCTTCCCAAATCCAGATCAACCATCCATCCAGGCAGCTCCCCTCAGTTTATATACTGGGCATGCCTTTCTATGCTGTGGAATATCCCTTTTGCCACTTTGGGTCACCTGCCCCAGCTATGCTCCCTCCCAGTTTCTTTTGTACCCTTCTTCATTGGCAGAACATGAGACACAAAAGTAAAGTCTTGATTTACAACAAACATGACAGCAAAAACCAAAATATCAGGGTGTTTGCAACTCAATTCTCATTCTAAATTCAAAATAGAACTGTAACAGCTACTGAGAAGAATGTAACCCTACCCTTGCTGAAACAAGGACACCATTACAGAGTTTTTATTCCCTTCTCTATCAAAATTAATACCTGAATAATTAGTTTAAATGGAAAAAGATTGCCCCTCTGAGAAGAGACTGAAAAGGCAAACACTTTATGTAGGCTTATTTAAGTTCTGCAGGATGTGAAGACATATTGGTATGAATCCATAAAAATCTACATGAAAGGTAGAAGTAGTAATATTTTAGTTTATTAGCGCTAAATTCTGTTACAAAAATGAAAAAAATCCTGTAAGGATTAAGGAAGAATGGGAAGACAATGCCACTGTTGTTACCTTGTATCAAAGGACTTCAAGGCATATATGTAGATGACAGCTCTAACAAAAGGCTTCAGGACACCAAAAGGAGACTACTCCATTTTGGAATAAGCTGTGAGGAGTACATGCCATGCTTTATCACATTAGTAGCCTAACAGTTTTTATATTTACAGAGTACATATTATGGGTTATTAACAACAGTAAGTTTGAGGTATGCTTCAGTCAAAAGCAGGACATATTTTCAGAATTTTTCTTTTATGTGCCACTTCATGCTGTGGAAAAAAAATCTGTTCAGGAAAACTGTTGGCAGACTTATTACAAAGGCTTGAATTAAAAAACAAAGTGTCCTCAGATTACCAGCTCTTCACTCTATGACTCCTGGAGACAACTGCACACTGAATTCTGTAAGCTCTGCTTTGAAGGCAGAAGACACAGATGAAAAATTTTCATCTTAATCAGAGAGTTGGAAGTCATGAAGGGCCTTGGAAGTTTGGAAGCAGGTTTTTGGACTAGAGTGATAAATATCTTTTGATTCCTGAAGTGTCATATTCAAAATTAAATATAGTTTGAGTTCTCTTTGCGAATTCCCAGAGAACAATTTTTGTATGTATTTGTCACTGCCACAGCTTGGGCTCATTATTTTGCAGTCCAAGACAAGTACATCCTCTGTCTTGGAGGTCTAATTCTTCCCTTCATGGACATTTCTGGTCACTGGGGTTGCCTTGAGAAGAACCAAAGGTTTTCTCTTCCATTTACTTCCATCTCTGTTAGTCCTGATATTGGTCTGGTTGTTATGCTTCTGTTTCTCTAGAGAAAAAAAGTCTTGGGTATCCTACCTTGAAAAGTACACTTTTCTCAAATAAACCCACACTCATTTCTAATCTTCACAATTTTCCACTTGCCAACACAGGGGTTTTTTTCCCTTTGTGTTTTCCTTCTTGTTGTTTTCATCTTGTACTGGAAATTTTTAATAACTTATCACTAGCATTCTTTTGATTGCCTGAGATATGTTTTTTTGTCTTGACTGACTTGAAAATAGCTTCACCTTCTAGAACTAATATTACATAAGAAATCTATATGGGGATTTTCCCAGTTGTAGCAGACTGGTGTTTTCCTGACTGGTCCTACATCTATTCTTTTCTAATTATGAGGGAAAAAAATAAAATAGTGTCCTTCTAGGTAATTCCTTTCACTTGAATCATTAAACCTTATGTTGAAAATTATGCAATTTCTCCATCAGGCAGTTTTCTTTATGCTGGACCCCACGGGATGAGAATTAGTGACGTTACATTTCACACTGCGTTACTCAAATGAGTGAAGTGTCTCTTGTGAACAGCTCGATTTTCACAATTTTACAGTAGCACTTAAAATGCCCAACTGGGTTTTCCAGGAATTTTTTCCATTCTGAAGTTTATTCTTGCCTTTACTTTTTCTGCCATCTGATTTTGAGCTGAGTTCCCCTTTGTGCTCTGGCAGTGACTGCAGTTCTCCTGCCGTCTGTTTTTCATTTCCCCAGTGTCCCATGGAGATCTTCAGGCACAGTAGTTAAGTGTTGCAGGTCAGTAAGTTCTTACTACAAGAATCCTGAATGTCAGGTTGTTCCTCAAAGAATAAATACAAGCTGGTCCCTAGTGCTTCAGGAGAGATAATTTTATGGTTTCAAGTCCTTTTCCTGTTGTCTCTTTTTGCACAGAGAGGTTTCTGTTCAGAGCAAGCCGAGTCATTCTTTTAGGTGAGACTTTGAGGATCAGTGTTTCCCTTTTAATTTGAGAAGTGTTCTTCATTAACACAGTCCTCTGCTTGATTTTTGGTGTTTGGGTTTTGGGGTTTTTTTGTCCCTAAGAAGTGTCATGGAATCAGAGCTTATGTGTTTTTTGCTGTCTCTTCAGAGCTCAATTTTAAATAGCCATCTTAGTCCAATTCTACAATTCCCTGCATGACAACTTTCAGAAGAGATGTTACATGAGGATACCTACATGGGGATGTACATGTATTTTATACATCCATTATTTTGCCTTTCAATGGCAAATTACTGTCACAGTGAGAATGTTAAGTGTTACTCATTCCTATATTACCTATTATATGTAATTTACATAGATTACAGGTAATATAATAGGTAATACCTAGAGCATTTTTTGATCCCTGATACCTGTTGCTGTACAGTTTAATTTTGATTACTGAAAAAAAAGATGAAAGATCAGTATTAAGACACCTGGAGTGATACAAGCCAGGTTTATTGACAGCATTGTAGCCTTTATGAGATATCCCTGATACAAGGCATTCTGGGTCAGAGCTGGTAGTCTTTACTACGTGCTGAACACACTGGGGTCCTGGTTTTACAGCTCATTACAGCTCATAGCTGTTACCTTAGTGTAAGGAATAAATCAACAAGTTTATTTTTTCTGCGATGTTATCATTCATCAGCCTCCCATTACAAAAGTTCATAGTGCTATTTGTGTAGGTTGCCATCAGTAATCTTTGCCTCTGTGTGATGATTCATTGTCTAGCACTTTTCTTTTTCTTTTGTCAGTACGTAAATTCTAGGAATGGGTGAAAATTTCTATGGTGAAAAAAAGGCTAATTGTACAACAGTTCCCAAAAACTGGTGAAAAGCCCACATGAAGCATCTCATGAAATTCTCAGATTATCTTCTGAAAACTTCTGTCACCCTTAGGGAAGCCCTTTATATCACATATACAGGGCATTGTGATTCCTTAGTATGGAGCTATGTTTATTTTTTTCTTGTGGTCCTAGACCAGATTAGGCAGAAAAGAAAAATATTTGATGATAGTTTTGCTCTAAGATCAGTCTGCTTCTGAAGTATTCATAGGAACAACATAAATGTGCATGAACATTCAGATTTTTAAAAGAAAACTTATCCTAGACATCTGATGAACTTGAGATTTTTCAACTGATAAGTCATAAACAAGCAGTAGAAAATCTTTCATATTCCATTTAGACAGTAGCTATACTCCAGTTTATTAGAGAGAATAATTGTGTCAGAGGAAAACTATGCTATGCACATAGATATAACAGATGGATGAAGTTCAAGAGTCTCTCAAATTATTAAATTGTCTGTATATACCATTCAGAGATTCGTTACACATTGAGAAAAATCTAGAGCTATCAATCAATGGGAAAAGGACTAAGAATTACTGTGTAAAATTTCCATAGCTAGCAATCACTTATACCCCACTCTTAGTAAATATACTTTTCTTGCCTGTTAGTTAAAATGAAAGAAGCTGGGTTATTTTTCATACAAAGACATATAATTTATTAAAATGTCATGTAAAAGATTACTTACATACACAATGTTGGACTTGTTTTCAGCTGGTGTTAGTACTCCATGTTATCTGTGGGTGACTGACTACAGCCAAACTTCAGCTGAATTTTGTAATTTTTGTGTCTGTCAGGAAGTCTGTGAAGTAACTGGTGGGGCTGCAGACTCTGCCTTGAGTTCTCTGTGGGGAATTTCTGTTGTCAAGAATTCTGCTTCTCTTCTCAGCTTCATTTTTCATTTCTCCTCAGCTTCCTTTGAGGTTCGCAGAATGGGAGAAGGAAACAGACCCAAAAATGTTTCAGTAGGTGAGACAGAACAATTAAGCTGCAACTGTATAAAGAGACACCAAAAAAGCCCATCCATCCTTTATCCTAGTGAGATAACACCAAGTAATATTCATTATGCTGCAAGGGCAATATCATTCATTGGTCATTCATAAATACAAGCTATTTCAGACTAAAATTTTAATATTTGTTAATATTAAAAGGTTTTTAAATGTTTTGTCAAGCTCTTACTTGCTGTGGTTTTTATGTTTTTCAGAGATTACAATTAATTACCATGCCTTATAGAATATCTTGATCCTGTTATTATAGTGTTTTCATTTTTTCATGTACCACTAAGTTAAATCTGTGTCCCTAGAAATGCTTTCTCCTCTCAAAACCAGGGTGTGAAGAGAGATATATTGTCTCCCTAAGCAGTTTCTTATAATCTCCTCTGTTAGTTATGTAAAGATGAGTACTTGGAATATTCAAATATTAGCAACTGGTATCTATCTTTCCATGGAAAGACTTTATTCCTTAAAAAAATAAATTTTTTTACTCTTAAACAACCAAGAAGAAAACATATGACATGCTAATTCCAGGACCAGGAGAAAATTTTTAAAAATAAAATAATCAAATTTTTCTTCCTTGTTTTCCATGCAGTTTTATGAACATCATTAAGCTTTTACATCCATTGCAGATATTCTGAAGAGATCACAGCTATTTCCACGAATGAAGTAAATTTTGAGAACACTAAAATGTCAGGTGTTCTGGAAATACTGAAGTTCTATTAACTGCAAAGAACATTGACAAAGAACTAATGACAAAAGTCATTAGTTTTGTATGTGTGATTCTTGGCAAACTGTGCTTCCTTAGTCATCAATGACAGAAATATCCAAACAATTAAGATATTAAAATAATGGGGGAGTGGTGGGAAGAAGGGGAAAATAAGAACAGAAAGAAAAAATATCCAAATGCGTATTTATGTTAAAATATTACACAGTGGTCTCTCACTATAACATAATCAAGAAGATTTTCCTGCTCTTAGGAAGGGTTGTCTTTGCACAGATGAAATAATAATAAATACGTTTTATTTTCACTCAAAGATGAAATATATTTACAAATATTTTTTTTCTTAGTTATTTAAATATTTTTTTAATATCAGGCCTTTAGAAACTATATAGTGGCCCATTATTTGCAAGATTGGTTTACGAATTGTTCCAAGATTGTGGAAAGTATTAGAACGTGGTTAATAAGGAAACCATAATCCCAAATTAGGAAGTTATCTATAGGGCTATATAAAGCAGTCGCTAGAAAAGGGAACTTCTGTGATAAATAGCACAGTTATGTCAGATAGCATAGATTCTGAGGTTGTCCAAAGGATCTCCAAGGGCTAGTGAAGGCAAAGAAATTGCCAGCTGCTATAGGAACCCTTTATTCCATCATGGGATCTTTAGATCAGTGTTCATTCAGAGCCCTTTCTTGCTCCTAGAGCTCTGAATTAAGAACAATTGTGTCTGGAAAAATTAGCTTCCCGAGTACCAGAAGCCTAATGAAGCCTGGCTATGGCTTGTTCCTTGATGAAGGATCTGATGGGAGCATTGGTCAGAAGCCCTTGGCTATGTCCTGTGCTCCTATGACATCTCTCCACGGAGCCCAGGCTGCTGCAGTCACAGGAACTGGCCAGTAAAATAATAGCCTTAACACCTAAAAGATGGTGGAGTGAATTTCTAAATATTCACACAATGTCCTTCTGTCTGCTCCCTTTTATAAATTTTGTAGGCACTTAGTTGAGACCTCTACCTCTTCTGATAAAAATTGGGCAGTAAGCTCAACAAAATATTTATCTAATTTTCAAAAAGATACTACAGAATATTAAGATTCTGGCTTTTAACTCTCTACAGTAAAATAAAATAGAAGAAAACATGGTCTGTAGTCTCTCATCAGCTTCTGCATAGCTGACCATGGCAGATAGTCTTATCAGCATGTTCTCTGTATATTTACTGTCATATGTCACTGGTGCCTGAAGGCAGTCTCACTTCACTGTAACTGATGATAAAACTTCAATTTTCACTGGACGTGCCCAAACATATTTCTCCTTTTCAAGAATAAAATAGTAAATTTCTTCCAAAACAATGAGTGCGAATGTGATTATAGAAGTGCTGATACTGTCCTGAGAGCTACAAAGAGTAATAACCTCCTCTGACAGGAGCTGTTCTTTGCTGAATGCCCAGATAAGTACCAGGTTTTGGAAAGATCAGTAGTTGGACATCAATCAATATGGGTATGTACCTCACCATGAGCTTGGACTTAGTGCTCTCTTAAAATTCATTTTGCAAAACCCCTTGAATTAAGAACCTCACTTCTCTTTCTGCATCACAGGCTGCTCTTGGAGATGGCGTCAATGATGCTCATATATGAGGTGAAAATAAATACCATTTGCACATGAACCTTGCCCTGCCTGCTGGGGACAGCAGGCTTGCAGCTCCAGGCCTGTTGTCAGCACAGTGAAGTGGCTGGTCTTGCAGAGATCAGTGGGACTGGTGGCTCTCCAGCAGTGGCAGATGAATTGGGGTTGGGAGCTCTCCTGTTGTTTAAGCCTGTGGCTGTAGCCCAAGGACAGAAAGGGAACACTCATCCTTTCATTAAGGGACTGAAAATAGCAAAGACTGCAGGTATAAGTAACAGCAAGAGAAAGTACTAGAACTGCTGGGGTTTCTTTGATGAATAGTTGGAGAAGAAAGACAAGAGACAATGCAGTGGAAGGTAAGTAAAGCTTTTGCCAAAAAAAGTCATTGCCATTATGAAGAACCAGTCTCTTTCAACACACTTGTATGCCTGTAAAGTCAGCTGTCCACTGATGCCTATTGCTCTTCTACCACCTGGTTTTATTCTTTCCCCCTTAATACAATCATTTATACATTTCTTAATCTCCTTCTGTCTAAAAAGAAAAAAACATCAGAGCATGTCAATGTAGTAAGACAGCATCTGTGTTATCAGCAGCATAGACAGAGAAGGTTCTGTGAGGGTCTCAGCCCCTACATTTAGATGAGGACATACTCTTCACATTTGTTAGTCTGTAACAGCAATTCTATTAATTTCAACGAGGGTAGATTAGTTCTTAGCTGTGGTGAACAAACAAACACCTCATTTTGCTTAGCATTCTTCTTCTTTTGTGTATTTTGCTCTGTACAATCCCTATTACAGCAAACCCTGCTAGTAATACTGCAACACGATTAAATTTGTCATATATCATCTCTGATTACCAGAGTTTAGCAATCAATCTGAGGGGTTTAGTTTGGGGATTTTTAGGAGATAGACAGCACAAGGTCAGATACCAGAAGGAATGAAACTGCAGGTTAAAAATCTGTTATGAAGACATCATTCCTGGAAATGTTTTTGTTGAAAACAGTCTCATACAAAAGTTAAGACCTAGGGACCTGATCTAGCCTGAAATGAACCTGAGATCCTGAAAGGACTTTCTGATGATATTATACACAATTATAACTATCCACATTTCTGAACATTTGATTTTAGAGGAAAACCTCTGAAAACCTTTAAAAATATTTAATGTAAAATGTGTTATACATGGTTTGGATAATAAATTCCTTTTAATGAAAAGCATTGACTTCTAAACCACACAAACTCAAACTCTCTTCACATCAAGATTCAAGTCAGTTCTTTCAGAAACTGCAAGAATTTGAGCAAGTCTATCCAAGTCAGCACTGCTTGATGTGTTCCTTGGGAAGAGGCTCCATTTCAAATCACTTGTTAGGACCAGAATGGGCAGAAGACCCTCAACATCCTGACTGGGGTTTTTGTTTATATATCTGGCTTATGCCACAAAACTTATTCAAGAACTGAGAAACCTTTTTAGGGTAAATTAAAAGCTATTATTAAGAGCTATTATTAAAACCTATATTAAAAGCCAAATTACAGTTGGACATATAGATGTGCTTAAAGCCCAGAAAGCCAGCCACATCCTGGGCAGCATCAAAAGATACGTGGCCAGCAGGTGGAGGGAAGTGTTTCTGCTCCTCCACTCTTCTCTGGTGAGACCCCACCTGCAGTACTGCACCCAGCTCTGGGGTTCCAGCACAGGAAGAACATGGACCTGCTGGAGCTAGTCCAGAAGAGGGTCACAAAAGTGGTCAGAAGGATGTATCACCTCTTCTATGAGGAAAGGCTGGCAGGGTTGGGGTTGATCAGTCTGGAGAAGGGAAGGCTGAAGGGTGACCTTATTGCAGCTTTTTGGTTCTTAAAGGAGGCTTGTAAGGAAGTGGGGACAAACATTTTAGTAGAGCCTGTTGCAAAAGGACAAGGAGTAATGATTTAAAGCTAAAAAGGGGTAGAGTTAGACTAGATATAAAGAAATATTTTTTTTTATATGGGGGTAGTGAAACATTGGAATGGGTTTCCAAGAGAGGGGGTGGATGCCTTGAAAATATTCAGTCATGTTGGATGAGGTTCTGATCAAACGGATGCAGTTGAACGTGTCCCAGCACATTGCCAGGGTGTTGGACTAGATGATATTTAAAGGTATCTTTCAACTTGAACTTTTTATGGTTCTATGAAATGTCAGTGAACCACATCTATTTCTGCAACAAAAATTTGATTACAGATTTGTCGTCTTCTGCAAAAATTCCCCCAGCTGTAATTCATTTCAATTTTGAAGGAGTTGCTTGCAGTTGCCATTTGCATTATCAAAAGCCTTACTGCTTTCATGATTTTAGCCTACCATGTGCAACCAGCTATCTCCATGGTGCAGTGATTGTGCAGCCAATCTGCTTTTATGGAGCAGCAGAGAGTAACACAATAATTATCCTGAATGACAAAATAGCTACCTTCCTATCTCTGTATTTAATGACATTGCATTAACTGTAGTATCTTGTCACCCCTAAAAAGGCAAATATTAGAAGTACCTGTGTTTAATAGATAATATTGACACTTCCCATAGCTTCATTAGTACTGACAAATTGTCTGTGTGGCATAACAGTGTAGAAGTATCTAATGTGCTTCTAAATGAGATGTCTTAAATATTACAAGGAACATGATGTTCAGTGAAATATTTGAGTAACATACATAGCTAAGTTGACTTTAGTGCTTCTAGTAGCCATCTGGCAATTTTTTTTAGGGGAGGCCACACAGTTCTGTGCAACAGGCAGGCAAATTTTACTGCAGACAGAAAACAAATATTCAACAAGAATCAGCCACATATGAAAGTGATGTAACAACAGGCCTTTTTAGCAGACACTGCATAAAGAACTGATAAAGTCCTTAGGGAAACTGCTTTAAAAAACTCCAATATGATGTCCAACAATTAAAAAGTGCCCAAGATGGCATATGTCACATCTGTAGCATAAATCTGGTGAATTATCAGTGCTGGTGCTGCTGTGCCTGATACAGACTTTGCCAAATGTGAACCTGGGTTCAAGGACATATGATGGTTGAAATAGGGCAGGCTGAACCCACAAGGAACTACAGTCCCAGGTCAGATCCTTCCCCAAATTTCACACTGTATGAATTTGAATAAAAATGAATACTTTAAATCCAGTTTTTCAATTGTAGAATTACAGTTCCTTGTGTTCCATTCCATTTCTCTTATTTTTTCTAGTATCCCTAGCTTCCAGTTTTAAAGCTAAAACAAATGAACATTAAACATCAGTTTCTCCTTGAATTTTGCCTTTTCTCACATTCCACTCATGGAGCCACTGCATATTATAGTTTACATGAAGAAAATAAGTAGCTTCCCATTCCACATCTCCTTATCATGACCAGGTCACCAGATCACCTGTGGGTTCATTTCTCTGGTAATGTAGTTGGATGCTGTAAAACAGCTTTGTTAAAGAACAGTGATTTAGTCACCTTTTCACAATTTAAGAAGTTTGCTGTCCTTTACTCTCTCTGCTAATCCAATCCCTTTCTTTGAGTCAGTATCACCTACAAATGTGTTTGTACACTGCTTTTATTTAATTCTCATTTATCACCAAACACCCACCTCCTCAGCATTCAGTTCAGCCAACACAAATCATGTAAATCCTCTGGCACTTATTACTGGGTTTGCTGTAGCAAAGTAATATTTTTGGGAGAATACTGAAGACTCAAATTATAAAGCATTTCTGTGGTGTATCTGTGCTGATACAAGGTGAATGAGGACTCAGCCCAGAAAAACACAGAGGTCACTTAACCTGAAAAAAACCTCTGCCTTCCCTCTATATTTAAAATAACTATTTTAGTTATACTCATATTGTTGGACACCAGTCATAGGGGAAAAAAA
>PYHW01010375.1:5563301-5579514 GCA_013186435.1 Turdus rufiventris | reverse complement strand
AAAATAGAATAAAATTTCCAAGATGCCTGATATGAATGATGTTAAGTCACAGAACATCAGCACAAAAATTTGAAAAAGTACATTGCAAAGGAGATAAATAGCTTGAGAAATGTCTTGCCATCACAGTGCTATACTATTTCAATAGTCTAATGAAAAGAAATCTTTCAGCAGCTTAGTTGTAGTCCCAAGAGAAGGCTGCTGTGATATGCAGCTGCCTTGTAAACCTCATACTAAGTGAGCCAGGAAATGTCCTGGCCCTTAAATAATAATATGATAAGAGACAGGGAATTAAACATATCCAAGGCAGCCAGGCTGAGTTTTCTGCATTTTCACCTGGGATCTTGGAGCAAGAAGGGAAACCTTAAACAGAATGGCAAAAACGTTGGTTAAAGTTTAAGTGTTTCATCTCAAAAGAAACAGGAAACAGATTTGGGGTCTGGTTTTTTTCTAAATTTTGGTTATAAAATTTCTAGACTGTACATATTAATCTAGTAATTGCAAAGTATTTCTATTAACAGAGAAGCTGGGGACACAGTGAACAACATGAAAATACAAAGTTTATACTTTGAAATCAGGCTTATTCAAAGTGCTTGTTTTTCACACGCATGGAGATTTTCACTAGCTGCCTAGACCTATAGATACAGGATAGAAAGAGCCTGTTTCAAATTGGCAAATGCTGTTCAAAAGACTGCTGAAAAATGCAGGATTCAGTGCTGGAATCAGGTATTTGGCATCTGAATAAGGCTCTTCAGCTCTTTTATAGCCTGAATCATACAAAATCATTATACTGTAAATTTCTAAGAGATTGTAGTCTAGCACATGAATCTTAATGAAGCTGTCTTATTAGCACAGCCAAATCAATGTGTAGGGTGAACTTGAATTTATATTTAAAAAAAGAACACTTTCTAATTATTCAGCTTCAGTGAAAATGTGCATTGACATTTAGAAGAGTAAGTAATTTTTAATCAACATCATATTTACCAATGGTGACAATAGCAATGGCTTTTGGGATTATCTTCATTATATGCAAGCTCATAATTTTTATGTGTAGACACAAGATTCTCAGGTTTCTCTGTATTACACAGAAGTGGGTATGAAAAACTGTGCTGAAGCTTTGAAATTCTTTTGGATTTCTAGTGCTCTAAATTCAACAATTCAGGAAAGAAAAAAAATGAAAGCCTTAAGCCTCTAAATATTTGCACAATATATGGTTTGGCCATTGATCAAAGCAGCAGAGGCAAAAGAAGGAGCTGAAGAATGCTGGTGGGTGTGTTAAGGGCTGCACTTTCGTTGTGCTCTAGCTACTTTTACACTCTCTCTCTGAACATCATTTAGCAATATAACCTTCTAGACTGAATATCAGGGACTCGGCTGGTGAGGTCTGGCTGGAGCACTCACAAAAACCAAAGTCTTCAAACCTGTAAACATTCACCCAAAACAAAATAGAAGATTAAATGCATAGCATTTATAGCTATTTGTAGCATATGTACAAACCAATACCTTGGCTATCTGATACAAGCACAGAATATATACATTCATTTCAGCTACTGCACAACTGGTTTTGACAGTTAATGCTAGAGAAAATTGAAAACCAATATCCACATGCTTAATAGAACTTTAAATACCATAATTTTGTACTATTCATCTAGATCTAAACAGTGATTTAGAGCTTCTTATAAAAGCAAATATACACAAAAATACTTACATAATCTCCTGAAATCTCATAAGAACAGAGAAAGTTGTAGCTATATTAATATTGTATATTCATTAAGTGGAAGAACAAAACTGACAACCCTAGAGAGATATAAATTTGCAATGAATCACTCTTTCAGAATTAAATGTGCAAATTAAAGCAATTAAACTATAAGCCACTGTAGCAGTATGCTCTGCCTGGAATGAGGGTAAAACCACTCAAACAACACTCTATTTGCAAAGCTGTCAGGGGTGAATGGAGAAAGGGTTGTCTTGCTGCCTCTGGTGCTGAATAATGCTGAAACCAGCCTGATTCAATTCCAAAGTTAAGCACCCTGACAGTGAGGGGAAGATGTGTCAGAAGTAGTGAAGTACCTTAAAAAGGAACCAACAGTTGGTACTACTGATAACTCATCTAGAAATGCTGAGCTAACATAGCTGGCTCAGAAACCTGACTGACAGTCAATCACTCCACATTATAAAAATCCCTTCCCACCCACTTTTTAATGTTGAGGTCTTCTGACACACCCCATCTGGGAACGTGTGTGGAGATTCTTCCTTCGAGTGGGGATGCTCCTCAAGGTTGCTCCTCAAGGCTGTGTGAAAGTGATTTTCCAATGGTTGTGGGTATGGGTGAGTAGCATCAATCTCTGCTTAATAATTGGGTTTTCTAGCTTTAATATAATTGCATCAATATAACTTCAAAAAGAGTGCACTATGCAACTAGTTATAGCGACTCATGCTGTGTAGGAAATAATTCTGGTTATGATATTTTAGTCTAGTCATTACCATAATAAATAATTTATTTTTGTAAAACTGCATCTGGTTTGTCATCCTTAATCCTGAAGGACAAAGCTTTATAAAGGACAAATTACACCTATACAATCCTATATACTCCTTTAGACATAAAATGTTGAAAACGTTTGAGTTTAATACTGAATTCAGCCACACTTAGACTCCTGTCAGAGGAGTTTAGAATGCAACTTGGAGGTCTTCTCTAATAAACATTGTCTGAAGCTCCTATTCCTGCCCATGACAGCCACCCAGACACATTTCAAGGCTAAAAGTTTATACCCTGTAGGAATAAAAACAAACTGGCTTGCTGAGAGTGCAAAAAATTTTACTTCACTGTTTCTCAGGTTTTTTTTGTCACATAGGCTACAGTCTTAAGCTGACTCTATAACATCCTCTTCCATGTGACTAGGTAGAGGCCTCTTCTTTGTCCATCCCTGTTAAATCTACACTAGCTCTACATAAGGCTAAATAACATTAAGAGAAGACTAAGACATTTCTTAAAGCTAGATATCAAGAGGTATAATTTCTTTTTGTTCTTCCTCTCCATCCATCCTAATAGTCCATCAGATTACTCTCTATTGCCCCAGATGTTTGTCAAAGTAATTCAGTCAGCCTTTACTTTTCAGTCTGCCTTTGGCACTCATCCCTTACAGACTCCAGACTCTGGAGGCTCCTCTTTTCCCTCAGAGTCTGTGTACCCAAAGAACATAAAGTGCAGTGCAGTAGCAGCAAGGAAGGCTCAGTTTCACAACTGCTCTGCTCAGATTGCTCAGGGGAATGAAGAGTCTGATCTGCTGTGGAAGAAGCTGAAAGTAAGAAAAGAAGTGTACCAACTCACTCATTTTTGAAAGAAAATATCACCAGCTTAAAACTGAAAACAAAAATTGAAAGGACAAAAAGAGAAAGGGAAATCTATGGTGATGTTCACTCTGACATTTTTCTTTAATTAAGTCACAACTGCTTCTTAGTTGCACTGACCAAACCTTACAGTGAAATACAAGTTATTGTAATCTCAGTCACCTAGAAATTAATTGAAATTTGCATTGGTACTAATAGATATTAATTCACATAAATGGAAAATTAACTTTGTGATTTTCTGGTTTTCTGGGGGTTTTTTTCTATCTTTGTAGAGGGCAAATAAAACAGAACAATATGGAATAATGATTATGAATAATGATTATGATTTACACTTTCATAGCTTGCTCCATTAGTCTTTGCTTGAAAAGAATGTACTCTGCTCTGTTCTGACCCAAGAAAATAAAACGGCCATTTATTATTTATTTCATCTTAGAAACTATTTACCTCACCAACACAACAATATGTAGAAAAATATCACCTAAACAACAACCAAGCGATTTCCCTATTTACAAAAAGAAAATTAGCAAGTAAATTTAAAATTGAAGAGATACGGTAAGAGGTGACATCAATATAATCACAAGTTTTTAAAGGGTTTTCCTAAAACTCAGGAGTTTTCCTGCCTACTTTTGTTCTGCATACTTCCCTGCCAATATAAATAGCCAAAGTAGACATAAAGGTCAGTCAATATGCTGGGGGAGCATCAGTGATCTTTCCTTCTACAGTTTGCTATTGCTTGACAAATTGCAAGTGCTGGAAGAACATGAGCCATTATAAATACCATAGTGCATTCCAGGACATCACTTTCATAAACTTTTCGAGTCAGATTAATAGAAAGACTGAAGAAAAACTGCCTGTATTTCCTATTGGAATATTGTGATTTAAGCAGCCATTGAATTAAATAACACAGAGGTGGTTTTGATTAAAACACATTATAATGAGATTTTTCTCCACGACATATGTGGCATATGGAAGCCACATCTGTGAGTCTGGAGACCTACTCATCCTCCACTGAATTCAAAGGAATAACTATTCCCATCCACATTGATGGATTTTGTCTCTATATTTATTTCTTGCAGACCTTGTTTCATTATCTTATATTTCTTTCAATATTTACATTTTTATGCTTCTTTTTCCATTCCACCTTCTGCTTTTGAAATTGTATGTGCCATCACTTCCCTGGCTCTACTAGAAACCTCTCTCTTGGCACATCCTATTATCATGCTTGCTTTTTTCACATGATATCATATTTATGAATGTTGACTATCTTTTGGTAAACTCATGTAAACTGATCTTTTTGTGTTAGTGTTCTCAGCTAATATGCTTCTCCCACTTGGAGCAAAAAAATTTACTCTTAAATTCATGGCACTGCAGGCAGCATTGTTGCATTTATAATTTCTATTATTTTTGCACTCTGAGTCATCTAGTTCCTGCAGAAAGATCTGTCTTCACAGCATCTTGCACCTTCTGTCATCAGCCAGTTTTGTTCCTTTATTCTGAACGGGGCCAGGGTCATTAATAAAAACAATAAATGTGCTGGGTCACTATAGGGCTCTGTCTGGATATTCTGGGCGAGCTCTTTTTCTTACCAGTCCTGTTTTTTCTCCTGCTATGCTTTCAGCCTTTCTTTGAGGAATGCCAACAGCTGCTTCCTCCAGTCCACCTGTTGCACTTGCTTTTTGTGAGAGGAACTGGCCAGAAGACATCACAGTCTTGGCTGGTATGCTCTTCCAGAGCTAGGTATCACATAAACAACACAGAGACTCTGATTTGGCTCCCACGTGTTTCACATTTTCAGTACAAGTGAAAGAAACAGTGTTTGTTCCTAGCACACCTTTTTATTTGCCATCTCTTACTTTTGATATTATGTGATACAAGCATTTTTTCTTTCTGACAATCACAAGCACTGGCATTATAAAAAGATTGACCTTTACTTCATTACTGACAATAAACAAGCTCTAAATGTGTATTTGTTTAGCTCATAGATATCCACAGGGACTTCATACGAAAACAGACTGTGGCTCTGGAAATTACACAGGAAGAAATGAAAAATGTAACTCAAAGTGTTTTGATTTCCCTTGCTAATCACCAGAGGGAGGAACCCCTCTCATATCTTCTGGACAGAAAATCAAAGACAATTCTTCACTTTGTATGTGATAAGGTCATAAAAGCTGATTAACCCAGCCTGAAAGCTCTAAAATATACAGGGAAAAAATTAAGACTGGGAAGTAGACTTCACAAAACACTTCAAAATGGAAAATATCATTATATTTTCATATATGCCAGTTTTGACAAAACTAATGTCTGGTTGAGAAAAAAAGAAAAGCCCAGAACTCTGGAAATGTTCTGGGTTTCATAATTCCAGAATGGAATACCTTGATCTTTCTACTTGCAAACTGCTTTTAAAATTATTTTTATAAACATGTCTATTGTAAATACTGACTACTGTGACAGCTTTTAGAGCTTATCTCAATTTAGGTAAAATTGGTTTACAACCAAGTCCAATTTCCAGTGTTGCTGATAGGTCTTGTTTATCTATAAATACAGACCGAATCTCTCTGGTGTATGGGAGGAACTCATAGAGTTTTTTGGGGTTTTTGTCTCATCTATCAGATGCCTTTTGGTGATCATTCCACCCAAAAGCCATTTTCTGAAGCTCTTCTGAGGTCTGGACATCAAGGCTGCCTTAGGCAGTCATATGAGGCTGAGGCTGGAGGGAGTTTTGGCTGCTACTGAGCTTTGGAGCCTGTGGTGTCCCACTGGCTTTTCCAAAGGAACCAGGCTTTCAATCTCCTGCTATAACTGCATCCACAAGCACTCCTAACTTGCTTCCACAAGAAGTTGGAACTGAAGAACTGGAGACTGGCAGTAAGGACAGAAAGATCTTGAATTTATGACAAAACTGAGGACATTTTAGCACACACTTGCTCTTGTAATGCAGTTATGCAAAGACAGGGCCTGAACTGTGGGTGTAAACCAGCAATATATAAAAGCATAACTTCATCTGTTGCTCTGTATGAAGCTTCAGATTTCTTGGTGGAAAGCACAAAGTCACTGCCTGATGTCACTCTGACGAGTGAAAATTGTGTGCAGTCACACTGGGAGGAATTAAATTAAAAAATTGACATGCCACAACCTTCTACACAGCTAGTAGAAAATAGCCTGTTAGCACAAAGGACAAGCTGGAGATTATAAAGCCAGTCTAAAGTAAAAGTGGTTTAAATGGGACTGAAATTTTAAGGGCATCAGAGTATCAGTATCCATAAAAAGCAAATGTTCCTTTCTGAGACGGGTGCTTCCATAGGGAGACACTTATTATAATGTCATGCTGAATTTAATGCTGGTCTGCTTTACTGCAGTGCTAGGAACACACATCCTTTTGCTTACTCTGCATTAAAACAGGTATTTTGTCTAAGAGGTCCAAATTATTTAACAGAGAGATTAAGATCTGAAACACAAATTGTTTTCTGTTATCAGAAAGGGAAATTAGGGACTTGCAATATTGTTTGTTTTAATTTTTCTTGAGGTCAAAACCTATATCTAAAAATGCACATCCATTGAAGCACAGTTTTGGAGTGAGGCATGAGCTCTTTGATGGATTTCAATAGCCCACAGCATGTAGGAAATCAGATTAGATAATCAAAAAGTCCTTTTTGAGCTGGGAAACTCTTAAATCTGCCAGCATTGCTGTACAGTGCCACCTAATGACACAAAGTGGTTCTCATGAGATCCATTCTCGAGGCTGGCATAGTAGTGGGAAGGTCTGCAAGACACCATAACCAATCCTTTATGGATTCTACAGAGATCTTTAAAATGTGTATGTCCACTAAAATGTATAAAAACACTGAATTTTTTATTCAAATACCATTCAGAACTATAAGAAAATCATATGTGCAAAAGGAAAGCTTGGGTATCTCCTAAGAGCCCTCTATGCTATCAGTGCTTTACTGACCTGTTGCATACTTGAAAAACTATGTAAGAACTTCAGCAGCAAGATAAACAGAAAACCTTCTTTAAGACACAGAGCATGTTTTAGCTTATGGAAGCAAAGGCTTAGAATATAATATTAGCAAGGATACCATGTCTGCAGGAGAAAAAAGGCAGATATTTGGTAACATTTCTCTGGGATACTAAAATTAGCTGTATTCAGAGACAGATGCTCTCCATTAAAAATGTGTCAGCGCTGTGGAATTCCCTTATTAACTTTGCTGGGAAATGTGTCACATTATCTAAGAGACTACCTCCAGGCCTTAGAAGAGAAACAGAATATCTTTCAGATATTTTTATTTGGTGTGGTACGTCATCAATCATCAGTACTACCGTCACCTAAGGAAACTGATTGACTTGAAAACTTTTTGAGGATAATTTACTTCCATACCTTGTTTCCTCTGGGTTCTATAATTTTGTTGACTACAAGAGAATACTTTATCTCCAAATTGGTCTTCCTCCAAGGTATATACTGTACTGAAATCCATGCTGAACTCTGAATGCATTCTGTAGAAAAATGTGTGGGAGTGGTTTCAAGGTTTTTGCAGTGTTCAATTGTTTAAACCGTTTTCTTCTCACAATTTGACTGCTCTTGCATTGGCTGGCTTCTGTTACTACACCACTCTTTAGTATTTTTCATTTTCTGATTCATGTGTGCTTCTTGATACAGACTCCTTGCATGGCCAGGGCTGTGCACTGGTGTTCTGGCTGGACTCAGGGAGGCAGATCCTCCCATACATGACAACCATGCTGGAGACCCTTGAACTGCTTTCCAAAAACCAGGTGTATCTTCATGATACAGCAGCAGCACCCATCAGCAGCAGCTGCCCTGAGGTCAGAATTGCTCTGTTATTGTGCAGCTCTGTACCGGGGCCACTTGCACAGCATCTCACTCAGCAGTAGTTAGTCTAGTCCCAGCAATACCTGGGGACCCTTGTATTTCAATCCATGCAGACACTGATACCTGTGTCAGCATTTTGTTGTAATTAGATACCCCCTTGAAAACCTTTGAGAGCATAATAATGTCTGCCAGCTAGACATCTGATTAAATGGAGTTGTTAGGCTGTCAGGTTAGGAGTACTTAGAGGATAAGGTGGAAATCAAGAGGTTAAGTGTGTTTGTCAGAAACAAACCCAGTCAAAACAATTTCTTTCTTTACAGGGTGAATAACTCAGCTGGAATTGTGTCAATAGCAGACTTTAATGCTTTTGGACATAAAAGGAGCTGTTGGCATTGCAGCAAAGGGATCTGAACTGAACAATCATAAAAACAGATGCACCAAGAGCTGTTTGTAGCAGAGTTTGATGTTGAACTGGAAGACTGCCTCAAGCGAGGCTCCACAAAAGTCCCAACTGAAGTCACAACTGATTGATATTTTCATCAGCAGCTTGGGTAATGGAATGGAAATCATGGTTTATAAAGATTTCATCTGGACTAAGTTCTAAGAAGGGCTTAGAGAACAGGCTCAAAATTTGCATGACATGGCTCAAAAGGAGTTAAATGAAATTCAGTGAGGATATATGTGAAGTACTGTGCTGAGAAAAATAATACTAATAAAAATCAGCAACTGTTAGAACCATTTCCATGGATCTATACTGGTCATCTGAATTCAGAAAAAATTGCCCAAGAAGCTGTACAGGTTGTCTATGTGCTGGCCATGTTGAAACAGGCTGAATTATTTGAAACACATGTATACAATATCCTTTTCCCTCTAGAAGAAAACAACAGTAAAATGCTCATTCTCTGTGAAGAATGAAGACATAGCCAGTGTTTTTTGACAGTTCAGCCAGTTCAGTTTAATTTTGTTAGTTCAGTTTTGACAGAATCTGTATGAAAATCACACAAGCCAACAATCTCATCTAATTTGGTGATTTTTTTTGTTCTAATTAGAATAGAATAAAATAATTAAGGTTGGAAAAGATTTCCAAGACCGTAACACTTGATCAAACACCACCATGCCAACTAAAACATAGAACAAAGGCATTTCTTGAACTCTTCCAGGGATGGTGACCCCACCACTTTCCTGGAGAACCCATTTCAATCCTTGACAAGCCCTTCCACTAAGAAATTCTTCCTGGTGTCCAATCTGAAACCTTCCCTCATTCCCTTCAAGCCATATCCTCTTGCCCTATCAAGAGTTGCCTGGGGAAAGAGACTGACCCCTCCAGCTCCCCATTTGAATCATTCTCTAAACCCTTCACCAGCTTTGTTGTCAATCTCTGGACACGCTCCAGCATGTCAATGTCCTTCTTGAAGTGAGGGTCCAACACTGAACACAGGACTCAAACTGCAGCCTCATCATAGTTGACTGCAGAGGATGATCAGTTCCCTGTTCCTGTTGGCCACACTATTTTTGATACAGGCCCAGTGGCTCTGCCCCCAGCCTGCAGTGGTCCACAGGGTTGTTGTGACCCAAGAACACCTTGCCTTGAACCTCACCCCATTGATCCAGGTTCTTCAGCAGCTCCTTCCTACCCTCCAACAGACCAACATTCCCACCCAACTTGGTGTCCTTTGCAAACTGACTGAGGGTGCTCTCAGTCCGTTTGTCCAGATCATCAATGAAGACATTCAGTAGGAATATTGGGCCCAGTACCGGGTCATGGGGAGCCCCATTAGTGATCTACCACAAATGCATGCAACTCCATTCACCACCACCCTCTGGATCTGGACATCCAGTTTTTAACAGAGAGTGCACGTACCCAAGCCATAGGCTGCCAGTTTCTCCAGGAGAATGCTGTGTGAGACCGTATAGAAAGCTTTACTGAATTACAGGCAGGTTACATCCACAGGCAATTCTTACTCTCTTTATTACACTGATTTAAAAAAAGGAAGAAAAATTTTTAAAAATTAATTATTCGCAATCTTCTTTCTGTGATTTTTTTCTATTGCTGTTCTTTGACTTCCAGGTCTCATGGAAAGTGATTATGTGAATTCCAAAGTTCATTACTCAACGGATTTGATCATTAATAGGTTCTTAGATTCTTAACTTTGTCAGTTATTTCTTGCAGTGGTTAGTGAGCAGAAATTGCTACTTCTTATATATCAACAGAAGTGTTGCCCAAGTGACCAGTATTTACACAGGCACAGCCCCTACTGGGAGCACTAGGATTACACAAATTCAGCTATTTACAAGTAGAATTGAAGGTTTCAGAACCTGCATTGATTTCACCTTCTGAGGATCACAACATGGATACTTCTGGCTGAACTAGAAAACACATGAAAATTTGGTTTATCTGACCTGATTTGAGTATGCAGTCTAGGTTGAAGAGCACTGCACGCTTTACTCCAATGAGATCGGTTTGGTCTGGATTGATTTGAAGGGATTCCAGCATGGCTATTTCAGACATAGATACTCAGAGCTGGGCAGAGATGAATCCTACCCAGGCAGGTCTGGGTTATCTGTGAAAGAATCAGAACTCAACTGAAATTTTCAGGTTCAACCAGTAAAACATTTAGTCATAAATGGTGAAAAATTTTAATGATTAGAATTATTAAATATGGTTCTTTCCACACATAAATTTACATCACTATAAAGATATTACTAAGCCACTGCATCATTTTGGTAGGTAATATCTAAACTGATGCTTTAGTACATGCTGTGCTGGGTGCAATTGTTAGGAAACACTGGTGTTTATTGAGATTATATGCAATATATAACTATAGCACAGCTTCAAAATTTTGACACTTGCTACAGTTCAGTCACAGGGTTATTTGAAATAGTATGCCCTGAGATAGTGATTAAGTTTAGCAAAACAGATAATTGTACACGAAATTTATTTTCATGCATTCATTTTCCAACAGTGAGTTCTCTTTTCCAGGTCTTCATTAAGATAATAGTGACTATACTACAATGGTTCACAATAATTTCAGATATTTTGTTAGACTTGTTAATGACCTGTTAGGATGAAATTGAATGAAATGGATAAGTAGCTGGAAACAGAAAGATTTGGATAAAGAAGCCAACATAGTGGAAAGAACATTATTTCTATGCTCAGGTAATTACTGTATTGCTCATATAAGTGGCCCTTTCCTAAAATATGCATCAAATGCAAATAATTGCCTCCCTGTTGTAATTGATGAGCTTTGCATGCATAGACAAAAAGTGCACAGCCTTTCTAATGTTTACTCTAGCCAAAAAATCTCAAGACATCACCTTGATTTACAAACAGTGAAACTGCAAAAAGCCCTTTCTATGACTAAACCTTAAGACTTACAGGATACAGTAAAGCTCCAATGTTCTCTGTATGGAAAGTGATATGAAGGAAATATTTGATCTGATTTCACAAAAACTTTTAAACCACAGTAGTTTTTAATGACTGGGATTCAGTGATCGTGTTAAAGAGACACACCGTATTTTATATAAAGCAATTCTTAATTAATTTGGTAAACTGTTACATATTATCTTGATTTTCATTTTGATGTAGCCAAATTACTCTGCTGGTGTAAGCTAAATAACAGTTCAGTTGATAAACTAAAATCTGGTGTAAGTGTTTTCCACTATTTTGTCTTACCTTCCCCTCCTTCTGTGCTTGCTTTTGAATAGAAAATGCCTATACAATTTTTTATGCACTCATTTTTCTTTGAACAGCAGACAGACATCATGAAGATTGACACTGTTTCAAGAAACTGTCATTGGGTATTAATTTAGTTTGTAAGACAAGTGGAAAGGCCAGATAAACTTAATTTTCCTTGGCATATTGTGTTTTTTTTTTTTCTACTGGCACATAAATGCTTCTAATCATCAGTTAAAATTGTTCACGCTCTTCATTCCTCTGTAATTACCATTTTCAAAATTAGATGTTCATAAATAAGATGAAGTGAAAGGTTATTGAAACTTTTTTGGTGCATCAGAGGACATAAACTCAAGGAAAGAGAATTCTAGTGGGGCTGTGTCATTTTGTGCGATGGAAGTGGCAAGTGTAATTTCTTTTAGCAACTTTTCAGGTAGAAGATCATTCTGAAGGGAATAAAAGTATTGTCCTTTGTATAAACAAGCTATTGTTTGAATCAAACCATCCAACATCATTACTATAAATACAATGCAATAGAGCGGCATCTAATTTAACCAAGTAATACAACTAAATTGTGTTCATCTTGGAAATCGCATGGCTGCAGCACAGCTTACTAATTCAAGTTTAATTACTTTAATTAATAGATTTAAATTTGGAAACATTCAAAGTGAGTGCTGAATCCTTTGAGATTTTTGTCAATTTACTTCATGAATCTTAGTTATTCAAAGCTCATTGAGACCAAACTTTAGTTATTTGTAATTGCCTTTTCCAAGTTTTGGGAGCTGTGGAATATCCACTGTAATTACATTCAGCTCAGCTCAAGAATGTGGAATAGAAGGGTATGACAAACCTTTGCCCTGGAAATGGTACTGATCCCAGCAGGCAGCATCTGTATTCTTGCTTGCAGTCATTTGAAGCAGGACCAGCTATTCTCCCTCACCATTCTGGGCTCTGATCAGCATCATTATCAGCACCATGAAATAAATATACTGAAACCAATTTCAATGAGAAATTTTTAATGCGACAGCAGGAGGTTCTAAAATAATATCAATAAGATCACTTCTGTTCCATACTTACTAATCAGGCTTCACAAAGCAAAAAATAATTAAAAATATCTTTCTAGGAGTCATATAATTTGTGTTTCCTTTGGGCAAAGACAGGATGCAATATGAAGCATCAAATGTTTCTGCAATACTTTTGTCTTCCCCTTGAAGAAGGTATAAAATGTTCATTGTATATTTGGCAATATAGGAAATGGATCAGCTAAAAGGAAAAATTGTACAAATCTTCATATACAATAAATGGTTCTGGACACTGTACTCCTTGCAAAGTTCAAAAAGAGTGAGAAAACAGCAGTAGAATTTCTACAACTAAAACGTGGACAGTGAGTGTAGACATCATTAAATAAGTTTATCTGAACAGTTTGGGGTTGTGAGGAAGACACCAGAAATGTTGTTTCTGTTGTTTTTCTGACACAAATGGAAAGATCTTACACAAAGTATATTTATTGGAGATTTTCCCTCAGCACAGAGAAAATCATACAGTCTGATAAATCAGTTATTTTTGGACTGTGAGGCTTTTTTAGTCAAAAAATATAAGTCTGTTTCATATCCTACTTTCTTTCTAATTCCAGATTATGGAACGGGTTGCTGATCTGCAAAGTTTGTTGATGTACAAAGTTTGTTCTCCACATAGCCATGTGCTTACAGTACACATAGGTAAAATGGAACACATGGTCACAGCTGTCCTGGCAGAAGTTTATCATGAAAGCCACTTGCATTATTCAGTTTAAATTATAGCAGTTAAAACACTTTCTTAGCTTTCCTGTCACAGGGCAGGAGAAGTTGGCATCTATCTTATGATGTGAAGTGGCTGATATGCTTACTGTGATGTTATGATCTTCCTGCATGTTTACACACTGTTTGTCTGCTCACCCTTAGGAGGCTGTGATTATCAAAATGAAGAAAAGCCTGCAGTAATGCATCTCACCAGCAATAACCTCATAAACAATACACAGAAGGAACAGGCAGAAGCCTCACTGAAAAAGACCCCACTCAGACACCAGATCACAAAGTAAAAACAATAGGGAAAAGGCACTGGTATAAAAAGATATAGGTAAGCAACATCTGTAACCTGCTTAGATTTAAATCTTATTCTCAAAAATTAAAATGGAGTCAATCTTAGGTAACAGAGCAATTGAAATCTGCATTATTCCTGACTGCATGCAACTTGTTACCCATCTAGAAAAAACCATTAGGTTGTTTTCCCAGTTTTGGACTCGCTTTTTGTCTGACTGGGCTCAGAAAATTTTAGGGATATAGGAATCATTGGATCAGACCCCTGAATAATGCCCCGAAAAAGCTCAAGTGTCTGTAAAACATCAGCAAGTAGATAAATCAAAAGTCAAGTGACTTCTGCACTGTGGAAAGCACAACAGACGATGGCTAAAGGTGGCTGGCCCTTATTGCCAGCTAATGAAAGAACTGGCCAACACCACAATCCTTCCACTTGTTCTGTTGCCAGGTGCATCACCAGGAATATAGAAGTCTGCCCAAGCATTTTCAAGCTTGCTGACATTTGTTTCTATGCCATTACAGCTTCAAAATCAGTAAATATTTTATTATCTGGCTAATGGGGAAAATCCTTACTTGCTGTGAGGTACCACTAGCTTGAAGTGAAATCCTAATTCCCCAAGTCATAACAGAAAAAACTACCTCGACTCAGTGGGAAATTCAAGCCTGGTCCTTTTCAGAACATCATCTATATGGGTTGTATGTAATTATGTGAAATAATTTCTAACCTTTGAGGCTTTTTCTTCAGATTTTTGTGATATTTAGTAATCAAGTAAATTTCAACCAAAAACACTCAAAAGGGGAGAATAGTTAACAAAGAGAAATAAATATAAGAAAACAAGATAATGAAGTCTACAGCCAAAATCCAGATGCTTTTCTGTATGTTATGCTTTCCTATATATTATTACTGTGATTCAAATTAATCTACTACTAACAAATTAAAAACAAGGCCAATGGTTGGATGTAGAGCATGAGGATTCTTTAAATTGACAGAAAGGCTTTTCCATTTGGTGGGGATGGTGTAGTTAAACATGTATGTAGTTGCAACTGCAGGTTACATGGCATTTCTTCCACTCCTATCTGCTCCTTCCAAATTCCAGGCATTGTAAAATGCTCATAGAAATGTATATTTCTGTCTGAGAATCACATTCTTTTCTTCACTATGTCAGCAGAAAAGTAACAAAGATTTAGCTACATTTCCATATAGTGCACCAAACAAAAAAGGATTGTTAGTTTAGTCCTGTTTTTTGTGTCTGGTCATTATAAACTCCAGGCAAAGATCTTATGCAAATACCTAAGGCATAAAAGATCTGGAATAATAGCCACTTGAAAGCATAGTGGAGACTTGGATTCATCTTGATATTCTTTTTCTTTCCAAAATTGAGCAAAAATTTGATATTTCCATGTAAAATGAAAAATAATTCCTATAACATCACATCTGCTCTTATAGGGTCAGTAATTTCTGAGTTATGCAAGACAACAAAACATGCATTTATTAGCTCTTTGAACTGTTTTCATATAACATGGGAAGGATCTAAGTTCAAAGGAAGGATCCGTGAGTTCAAAGGCATTGAGTTTGGAAACAAGAACATAAGCCATTTAGGGTGTATGAATCAGAACACAGCTGAAGATCTCTAGCACTTGGACTACCACTCTAAAAGCAGCTCCCAGCCCCTTCTGCAGAAGAGTTACAAAGACAGGCCCAAACGTGTTTTAATAAGGACAATCACCAGGTGGGGTTCAAACAGATAGAGTCAGCCCAAGTTGGAGTGGAATGGTTGCAATAACAAATATAGAGTGGCCATCCTGTGCCAACTGCCTACCAAGATCTGGCATGACTAAGGAACCCATTCCTATTGACCTAGGCTCATGCTATTATTGCCTGTGGCAATAGTAATGGTGATCACTGCTTCTCTTCACTGATAGATAAAGACAACCCTGTGTGGCTGGTCTCCTAATTGGAATAATCATGCAAAGGTGGCAGGATAAATTTAGGCCAAGTTAAGTTCTTTTATTTTTTTTCTTCCTTTTTCCCCCTCTCATTTTTCTTTTTCCTAGGTATTTTTTCATGACTTGAAGGGGAGATTTAAAGGTAAAAATAATCAAGAGTGCTCATAAAATATTGTTGAAGAACCCTCCTGTAAATAAAAGACAACACATGCAAGTACAGTAATTTCACAATTATAAGCCGCACCTGATTATAAGCCACAGTCCAGGTGTCGGCAACTGTCTTGGGTTACAATACAGAGTGTGATAAAAGGTATCTATTCTATCACCATCTGTTGAGGGTGGGGGCAG
>PYHW01010375.1:5542861-5562866 GCA_013186435.1 Turdus rufiventris | reverse complement strand
GAGAAGCTCCTGCCTTTCTCAGCAGACACCTGCCCTCCAAACTAAAACAGCAACTTTTCGTTCTTTGTCCATATATAAGCCACACCTGTTTATAAGGCGCACTTTGGTTTCGGACCAAAATTTTAGTCAAAATGGTGTGGTTTTAATTGTGAAATTACTGTACTTAAATTTTTTGGTAGAACTTGAACACAGGGAAAAGAGCACCCAAAGGAGGGCAAAAAAGGTAGGAAAGGGTCTGAAGGAGATGCTGTATGAGGAGCAGCTGAGGTCACTTTGGGCTTTTTAGACTGGAGACTGAAGGGAGACCTCATTCCAGTCTACAACTTCCTAATGAAGGGGAGGGACAGACACTGATCTCTTTACTCTGGTGACCAGTGACAGGATCACAGAGAAGTTATGGCACACCTGAAGTTGTGTCGGGGTGGTTTAGGTTGGATATTAGAGAAAGATTCTTCACCCACAGGGTGGCTGGGCACTGGGATGGACTGCCCAGGGAAGTGTTCACAATGCCAAGCCTGGCAGAGTTCAAGAAGCATTTGCACAACATTGCCAGGCACTTGGTGTGATTATTGTGGGTAGTCCTGTGCAGGGCCAGGAGGTGGGCTCAATGATCCTCATGGGTCCCTTAAAATTAATCTTATTCTGTGATCCTGTGATTCTGTAATTACGTTCAGAATCTTGGGCAAAAAGAAGGTGGAAGTTGTTTGGAGAGGAGATTATTTACCCAGTGTCTAACGAATGAGAGGCCAGATGGGACCAAGTCTCCAAGAGAGGAATAGAAGGCAGGACACCACTGCAGGAAGTCAAAGAGATAAATGAGAAATAGTTGGTTTATTCCAAAACCAAAAAAAGAATTGCATGATGTTACTGTTTGGAGAAAAAGAAAAGTGCTGGCCTTAAGTTCTGAGTAGGGAAAAAGTTCTTTGAGTAAGAACCACACTTCTGAAAATCTCTCAATGCTCTTCCTAGAAAAAGAAACAAAAAATTATCTGTAAGAAGCTTTCCATGCAGATATTGAAACAGGTACTAGAAAACCTGACTGGTCTTAATTATAATGTTTATAAGAGAAGAAGCTGAGGCCACAAAAGGTGTACAAGCAGCTTCTTGTAGTTGCAGAAGGTGTCAGAGCCTCAAAGTGCTTTCTTTTTGCTTTTTTGAATGAACTTCTACTCAAACTGCATTTTGATAAAAAGCTTAAGGTCTTCCTAACAATGCTGATGGCAAGAGTCAGGAGAAGCACCTAACCCTCCTAAACTAAATACAAAAGAAATATTTGCACAAACTCTTATTGAGCACATGCAATTGATCTTCAGACAGATTTATTTTTTATAAAACATAGACAGCTTTAACTGGCAGGCATCATTTCCATTCGTTAAAGCAGCAGTTCAGATGAAGAACCTGAATAAGCTATCAGCTGCCATGGGAGAACTGCAAATAAGACCAAGGTCAGGAGCTGTATTAATGAAAAATAAAGGGCTTCTTTTGAGTGTGGAACAGTCCTTTTGAACCTAGCTGTGAGGTTATTGACTTCTGGTGCTTTCAACGCACCCTTCGTGTTGGGTTATTTTCTAATAAAGCAAAGAAGCTAATGTGAGGTTAGACCTCTGGTGCTCTTTACGCACACTTCGTGTTGGGTTTTCTCAAATGATCAAAGCAGCTAGTTGTTAAAAAGCTGTTTATTACAAAGCTCATCAGTCTTAAAAACAAAGTCACAGTCATCAAAGTCTATGCTAAGTTTTAACATAAAGTCCCAAACAAAAGCAGGAGCCATCCCCGAGGGTCCCGGAGAGGTTGGTGCTGCTGGTGGAGCTCCTGTCTTCTGCTCGGGTGTTGAGGATGTTGGCAGGTGCGGCAAAGCAATGGCAAAAGGCAAAAAGCAAAAGGCAAAGAGCACTAACTCTCCCCAATACATAATCTTATATAGGGTTTTTCTAACAAGCTAACACGTAAATTCAAACCACTTTCTCTTAACCTATGAAAATTTTAATTTATTAACACGCTAGGATACGTATAAACTGTGTGTATGATCTGTCTTGTTCTATCTGAAAAATGTAAGCAATATTCTCACTGAACTTCTATTTTGTCTAAGTAGTGTCTAAGAAAGAGCTCCTGGAGCATCTACTGAAAACATTAGTGTGTTTATTAACCTTCACTAGAACTTGTTCTTCTACTCTGGCATCTTAAACCTTTCACTTACTAAAAATACTACAGCTGTCATCGAAACTTACTTACTGACTTTCTTACTTACTTACTTATTTATCCTAAAACTCAAACCTACATCTAAACTTAAACTTATTCTTCTACTTAAACTCCCATTCTATGTGTGGGTGTCTTAACAGGTTTCAATCCATTCAAGGGTTTTAATTCAGTTCCTGCACGCTGGCTTCTGTCTGAATGATTCAGGCAGACCCTTGTCTCGCTGACTCCAACACCTTCTCGCAGTGTGACAGTTTGTGTACAAAATAACAGGCACTATGCTGAAAGCACAAGTGATCACCACACCACTCTGGTGTTAAGGAATGCTGCAAAACTATGGAACAGAACAATAATGCTATCAGGAAATTATTTTATTTCTCTACCTGTGTATACCAACCCATATGTTTGAATCCACTGCCATAGCATGTGTGTGGCTATTTATGGAACCTGTTTAAGAACCCATTTTGATGATATTTGATTTTCCTGAAACTAATCACACAGTAAATGAGGTGGACATATTTTTTGCCAATAGATAGCAGAGGACACAACTCTATGCTGCTTCCTACTCAGCTGTTATAACTCACCACCAAAAGAAATTATTATGCTGCAGCTCTTTATTATTGTGCTCTTTCTTTTTATGTCCTAGAGGCAAACTGGACTATTATCAAATTTCTCTATTTCAAAGTTCATCAGTTGCCATTTCTTAATCTTTAAGACACAATAGTTTAGTAAACATTATCTTGCTTAACTTTATGTTTTATTGCATGCTTTATGACTTCTCTGGTCACTCTTGATTACAAAAATGTAGGGTTTTTTTTTTAAACTCCCTCAATTAACAAGAAACACCTTGAGAAGCATTAATAGTATTAGAACATCCCAGTACTTACCAAGTAACACTAAAAATGCAAGAAAAAAGGCTGAAAAGGGACAACAAAATTATCTAAAAAATGTCTTGAATCTGAGGAAATAATATCAGAAAGGAAACTGGCTGTAGTTATATCACTGAAAACACAGGGTCCTGAAAATAACATTTGACAAATTTCTTATGCTCCAATGCATCCTATGCATATAAATCCATTTTTATGAGTCAATAATTAATGGTTAGATAGTAGAGGTTTTAATAATGCAAAAATCCTAGAAGAATAATTGCATTTTTTATTCATAGTGAAAGAGCAGTGTGAGTCATAGAAATAATCTCTGGATGTCTGTAATCCAACCTCCCACTTGAAGAGAAACTGCTGAAAATTAGATCAAGACAGCTGTGGGGTTTTGTACTTATTTTTAATAACAATAATTTGTTCTACCCCCTTAATTTTTTCCAGTACCATAGCAGAAAATATCACAGCAAAGATCTGATGAGTTAAAGATCTACAAGACACAATAGACATGAACTACATGGAAATGGATTTGTTCACTTGCTCAAGTGCTTTAAATACATGAACAGCTCTCACCAAAGAAACAAATCTGTTCCTATTTCAATGCAAAAGATCCAAATATAGCATTTGATTTGTAATGAACAATAATTAATTACCTTCCATCTTTCACTGATGTAGATCAAAATTAACCATGTTATAAAATTAATGTCACTAAATGTAACATTGCTCAGAGTACATCTAATTGGATTGTTTTTTGAAGAGCACATATTTGAGGTAGATGCTCCTCTGGACAAACTTTTGAGGTCTATGAAGGAAAGTACCAGCATTTGTTGGATTAGCATTATCCAATCTCTCATATTCTTATGGTTTAGTGAGGCTAGAATTACTGGCTTCACTATTCAAATCGGTTTAGATTTGTTTTTATAGAACCATGTCTGATTTTTTTTTCCCTGAAAAAGTCTTATTCACATACAAATTCTTCCAAAACAGAACATCTTAACATCCCTGCTGCATCCCTGTGTCTTAGTCTCTATTTAAAGCTTTGATTAATCATTAATTTAAATAGATGGTGTGAAATCACATTATACTGATTGAATCGTATTGAATTCTACTCCTGCTATATGATACTGGTAGGGAACTTCAGCTTCCCTAAATGCAAATCACTAAGGGTTTTGCTATTTATATTCAGTGCAGAGATGTACAGTCATTGCATTATTTTTCTAAAAAAAAAAATTGCTAAAATGCAAAGAAGTAAAATGAAGGTTGGCATATCCTTGAAATAAAAAGCCTCCTAGCTATATTGTAAAGACAACTGTCAGCTTCACAAAGCATATGAAATAAATCCTAGAAGATGGAAGTAAATATTTTTAAGTGAGTAACTGAATCAGGAAAAATATGGTCCCTTTCATTACCATAAAGAGGTAATTCTCACATTAAGTTGGTGTTAACCCACTCCCACCACAGGTTTGTATTACTGCTGACTTTTATTAGATACTAACTGCCAACTATTGCTTAAGTTCTGTCACATTCTAGAAGTTCTGCTATCTTCACACTAATTTTATCCCCTCTTCAAACTAATAAGATTTCCAGGAAACTCTAGACTCAAGAGTGATACTTGCAGCAGAATAGTCAAAAGTTAAGTATTAACTATTAGACATGAATATTAAATCTAAGTGCTTTTTAAATAATTTTTAATGAGTGAATTCATTAAAGTGTATGCATGGGTTGACATTTTACTGATTGAAGGACACATTTAACGACTGCTTTCTTTTTTTATTTATTTCCTAATAATAAAAGGATGGTCAACCACCATAAATATTTCCTGTATTCTATAGCTTCCTAGAGTTGGCAGAAGGACGCTCAGACTAGTACATGTGCACTTTGCTTACCAAAATTTTGACTTGTTTTCTTCTATTTTACCACTTTAAAACAAAGCCACCACCAAGTTATCAATGCTATTTCCAGGGGTACCTTTCAGGTTAAGCTTCTGAACACTGGTTATCCCTGATTATGAATATGCTGGAAGAACTAATGAAGAACTATGCAAATAGTTGTTAAGTTTTAATTAAAGAAGAATAAAAAAGAAAAGTAAAAATTTATTGTGTTTTCATGGTGTGGTAGCAAAGACACTTGACTATGTGAACTGTAAAGCAGTTTGAAAAATTCCTTAAATTTAAATATTTTCTCAATTCTCTTTTAGTTAGAAGGTGTATACATGTTTTTTGGTCAGTTTCATGTTTTGAAATTCTTCCTCTTCTTTCCAACAAAAAAAGTGGAGATGATAGAATTTTTTACCTCAATTTGCCTAAAAATGTTTTTTATTCAGGGAAATGTGATTCAAAAAAAAGTGGAGTTTTGTGTTGCTGGTTTGGGTTTGAGATTTTTTTGGTTTTTTCCATATTTTCAGTCAGGAAACAGTTATGAAAAGATCTGATTAAACGAAATAACATTTCTTGCAAGTCCATGGCTTTTCCTTTGTAAATGAAAGTCATGATAGGTCCATTTGCTGTGCAAATGCTTCACTGGCTTTGAGTTAATGAGCTCCTTCAGAGATATTTAGCAGGCATAGCTCTGCTTTGTGGGATACCTGGTAAATTGGAGTTTACCCTTTATACCCAGTGTTACTAGCCAGGATGGAAGGTGTAGATTAGTGGAGGCACTGAACAGTAGGATTGTATTGCATGTAGCTGTGCTGCTTTGGTGTGCCAGTTTCTCACACCAAGGGATTCTAACAATTTTGCATCAGAGGACGGCTGTTAACCCTCCAAATTTCCTCATTAACCTCTATGAATCCTCTTCAGCCCTTTTGACTGAAGTCACTACAGTGCAAAGATGATCTCACAATTTGCCATTTACTTCCACCATGATCTACCAGTAAGCCATGAAGCAGAATATGCAAATCTCTGCCTACACAGGATTTAGGCAACAGGGCTAAGTCTCAGTCTGCATTTGTCAAATTGATTGAATACTCAAAAAAAAAAAAAAATTTCACACCTATTTATTGAAACCAAAATGCAAATTTACTTTCCCGCTTAGAACTCTTTGTTCTTGTTTTCAAAAAGTGGATATCTATTTGCATAAATGTTTCCTAAAGGAGTCATGAATATTCATGTGTGCATATGCCTCTGTCTTGAAAGTTCCTGGGAGGCTGAGGGAGGATGAAAAATTATTCAACCTGAGACAAAATAAAATCATGTTGGTCTGGTCATGAGTCAGAAACTTACCAGACACAAACAGCCAAAACGGTGGTGGGAGCTGAAGTTTCTTCCACATCATTCATTATCTTCAGAAAAGTGAAGTTTGTAATCCTAAACAAAGATAACAGCAAATCTAAAGCAGAAAGATCCCACTTCCAACAATTTTCTTGCTCCTTTCTTTATTAGTTATATGGAAAAGTATCGAATACCCCTAGCAGGTTTAAAGATGGCCTTTCTCAGACTGCTTTCAGTATGGCTTCTCCAGAAACCAAAGGAATATCCCTGGGGATCCACCACCTGTGTCGGGCCAATTGACAAGCTCAGGCCAGGGCAGTCACAGGTATGAGCAAGTTGTATTCTAGAAACCATGTGACATACACATGTCTGTGGCCAAACACATCTGAAACACACAACTTCTTGGATTGCTGCACATCTGAGCTAATAATAAATCCTGGCCTGGGTCAGAAGGGACCCTTAAGACCATGGGCTGGGACATCTTCCTCTACACCAAATTGCTCAGAGTTCCACCCGACCTGGCCTGGAACACTTCCAGGGATGGGGCACCCACAGCTTCTCTGAGAAACATGTTTCAGTGCCTCACCACCCTCATAGTAAAGAATTTACTTCTAATTCCTAATCTAAGTCTACACTTCTTCAGTTTGAACAAATTCTCCCTCGTCCTGTCACTAAATGCTCTTGAAATCTGTAAAGCAGTTGAGTTTCAGACCATTCAGCTAATTCAATTTCCTTTGCCAGTTTATTTTCCACTGGCTTTGTGAGAGTGTTAGAAAACATTTTGAAAGTTATAAATAAAAAAGGTTGATTTACCAACAGAATACTAACATATTCCAAACTTTTCCTAGTAAACATATTCGAATTGGAAATAGGTAACTTCTGAAACAGACTATTTTCTTTCCTTGCTGTGAATTAAGAAAAAAAAAACCAAAAAAAACACCTAAACAAAACATAAAAAAGTAAATTTGCATTTTATCTTTTTTCTTAAAATGAAGCTACATGCCATTACATGAACATTCCCTAACTTCTCACAAGGAAAATTTAAAACCTATTTCTATATAAAACATTTCTCTAGGGAGAGTTTTGTACACTTTGAAGCTTATTAATCATGCATACCATGGTGAGGAAAGGAAAAAAGGGATACAAGAATTGTACTTGTCTTAGCTGTGCTTGGCTTTCACGTGTTCACAAATTGAGCCTCAAGCTGAAAAAATAAAAGGAAATTGATAATAAAATTTTCATTTTACTTCTTTCCACACAAACAGCTCGAAAGGAAAGGTTTCTGTCAACAATGCCTGTAAGTTAATATGTTCCTAAACATTCACTGATCATAGGAGTTAGTCTGCTATCAGTATTCACTCTTTGCATACAAGACCCATCATATTTCAGAATATATGGCTGCATAGTCCCCTTCCATTGGTTTTGGTTTTTTTTTTTCTTCTTAATTTTCTCCATGATTGATTTGGATAAACACCATCTAGAATTTATTTTAATTTATCCTAAATCATTTCCCTTCTCCTTTTCCAGCCTGATTAAAGAGAACCCATTTTTTTCTTTCTTAGCGTATTTGTGTTAGTTGATAGCCAGAGTCCTGCTATAGTCCTGCTATAGGTTTTAGGAGAGAAGAAAGAGATTATGAAGAAGAACTGTAGGCAATGTTGGCATATCACCTTTCAGTTTATAAATAAAATTGGTTAATAAAAACTCTCTTTCCTTCTTTTTTATGTAAAAGGTAGAAGGTTACTTTTCTCATTCCTCTGTATTTTGCGCAGTGCATAGGAAATTTCTCCATGACTTCAAGGACTCCTGGAGTATTTTGTGGAATCTGGAAATACCTGAGGAGAAGACAATAGAGTTATGTAGAGTTTGGCTAGGTAGGAATGTGCTCTGGAACTGCACATCTGTGCAGATACCTGTGGCTTTCATTAGCTGGACAGAGCATTTACTAGGATTGAAAGAGGCACAACTAAGCACAAGGGACCGAACATCCTCCATCCCCTGATATTTAGCAGAAGACAGCAGAATGGGGTCTTAAAGCTAACACTAAAATTCTTACACAGCTTTTTGGTTTTGTGCAGCCTCATATCCCTTGCAAATGAGTTTTGGAGAAGTACCTTATTTTTATGAAGCATTTTGATCCCAGCTTGTGATTAGGGGCTTAGAAAATGCAGCTGCAGCAGAGAGAAGCTTGCTAAAATGACCCAAATTCACTGTAGATCAGCAGAATTTACAAACCGAACAGAGAATTCCCCATCTCCTATGAAGAATGCCAGAGGAAAAGCCCAAGGCAGGATCCTTGGAGGCATATTTACATATTATTTTTATAAGGCTACTAAGTCTCACAGTTGTTTGTTGTTTTGGGTTTGTTTGGGGTTTTTTTCCACATGCATTTATATTGTTCCTTTAAGTGTACACATCAGGGCTCCACAAAGGCTGGGGCTCCCTTGGCTGATGGCCCCCTTGAGCCTCCCCACTCCGGGTCCAGGGCTCTCCCCAGTCACAGAACTGGGGTGTCTTGAGGACCTGAGGGCAGGGGATGCATTCAGGGCCATAGCAGCACATTGCCAAAAACTTCCTTACAACAAGCTCACTTCAGGCTCCATGGATCAATTTCTTAACTGATCTGAAAGAGGGCTGAAACATCTCAGGCAGCAAGAGCCAGCCAACAAAGGCGGAGCCAGCCAGGTGTGTGGCTCTCTCCTGTAGAGAAAACCTCATCGACCTTGAAAATACATTTCAAAACTGAGAATTAAAGCTGATAAAAATACAGCTCAAGGCATTACTTTTATAGGTGTTCCATTCTGGTCACACTGAAGTTATAAGACCGTGGTGACAGTAACGCCTCTGTATGAATAACTCAAGAGCTCCCTCACAGGAACATTTGGTTTAGGTATTTGCAATATACCATGGTCCCTACTGTAGGGGACAGTTATGGCATTGATTCGTGTGAATTATCACTGAACATAGTAAAATCCCCACCAAATTACTTGTCTTACAGATTCCTGTTGTGCCTTGGGGAGAATGTAGGCAGTCACATACAAATTAAAGTGGGGCTCTCTGTGCATCAAAGAAGATTGACATTTATATTTTCAGCGGCTTTAAAATGTACTCATGGGTTAAAAGTGTGCAGGTATGCAATGAAACCTGCCTGAAAGGAGAGAACTCACACAAGGGCCATGGACTTATTTATATTTCCACAACCTTCATCCTGATTTTTTCAGGAACCTACAAAATTTCTGTTGGCCTTATCATTCCAGGGACAGGATTTGTGTTCACACACACACACAGAGGAAACAAGAGTCTGTTTTCTTCATATCCCACAATCCTGCCAGAGCACCTAAGAAGCATGGTAAACGAAAAACTAGTGAAAGAATGACTGGTTCCTTGCTTTGGCTGAAAGGTACCCTGTTATGTCCTTCTGTTCCATGGCAGCATGTTTCCAGTAAAGGTGTGCTTCCAGAATTGACTTAGGTATGTGATTCCTGGTGTCCTTCCTCTGCTAGCTCTTGCAGTGCAGGTGAACTTTTAATAATAACAGAATCTGAAGATGAGACCTTTAGTGGAGATTTGCTTTATGACTGGTAAAGAAAAGGTCAGAAAAAGAGTAAACACCTTAACTCCAGGCAGAGCACCAAACCAAGAAAAGAGATGCTTAGACTTTTATCTCTGCTTTTAAGATATTTTTAAATTTTCTCCAAAGATTTTTAAAGCTGAAATCAGTGGTTTTGTAAGTTTTACAGGCTGATAGTTCACGAGGACCATTTTGCCATCAGAAGTTAGGTCACTGATAATATCCAGGGAATACTAGAGTGATCAATTTATTGTTATAAAGATTGCAGTCCCAAAGTAAACTGGAACAATAAGCAAAGGAAGCAGTCCATGATATGTGCTTATGCTGCAGCATTTGGAAAATTCTTCCCCCTTTCCAAGCAAAAAGTTAAACATAGATATGCATTCATTACCATACATGTAAATCACCCACTTCTTGCTCTTAGAGATATTTTGGGACTTAGTTAAATATTTTTGTCCCTGTTTTGGCAAGCTGCTCAAGAATAAACCACTGCTTTAAAAATATCATTAATCAGCAGCATAGATACCATAGACACAACATGTGGTCTTGTATAACGGTTTTCAAATTTTTGTCTTTGAACATGGGGAAATGCTTATCTCCTCACAAGAATGCCATTTAGCAAAAATTTACTTTTTTCTAATTGTTGATGTGATGTTAGGCTTGCTTTCAGACATAATTACTTGATAATGTTATTGCTGTATTAAAAGTGTCTTTAACCCATTTGCATCCAGGCAAAACACTTTAAAAGGGGGAAAATTTCTTTAGAAATTTAATTTTTAAATTTCAACAATAGGGGAGGGTTTTCCCTTATAAAAATGTATGGCTATAACAGATGATAGTGCTTTTGCTAAGAATGTTACTTTGGTTGTTCTATCTATATTGGGTAAAGAATAAATGAGAAAAGAGGTGCAGAAACCCAAACTCTTAATTGAACAGCAAATGCAGAACATACAAAGGAAAGAAATAAGACTTCAAGCAAAGACAAGCAGTACATATATTGCACTGATTTAAAATAAACCTAAAAGAGCAGTAACATTATTTCAACAGGAATTTGTAAATGTGGAAAGAATCCCCTGACGGGACAAGCATGAAAATACTGCCAGATGTTTTTGGTTGTAAGGGAGCAGATAAATGAGCAAAGGGAATAGCTTAGGGTGGAGCTACTCCTGGTTGGGTCAAGTCTTTTCTCGGTATAATGAGCATTGCATGATTCTTACTTCCAATCAGCCTTTCTAAGTCTTTTGACAGAAAAGTGATACCCTTTCATGTTGCTCTTACCTCCATGGATTTTGTTCTTTTTCCTTGTAGGATGGATTTTAGGTCCATTGAAAACAGAAGAGCTTTTCCTTTGGGCACATTTCTTAGAGCAATTTTATAGATGTTTTTACTGAAGCACATTACTTAGCACATTATAAATACAAAAACATTGAGTAGTATTCCATTCAGTGCAGCACTTTTCCCAATTACATATTCTTTGGATGCAATGAGATATTGATCAAAGCTGGAATGAGCCATCTGTTGTTACTGTTATTTATTTTGGTGAGAGTTAACTGGACAAAATCCAGAAGAGTTCATTTTCTTTAGGCAGTTTGTTGACCACTTCATTCTTATACTCTAGTTTGATCTAGGGTTTGCAGGCAGTTTTGCTGTGTATTCTTAATTAAAATAGTCTTGAGTGAAACCAAAGTCTTTCTCATGAGATCCACAGTGAACTGTTCATGGTTAAGTGTGCAAGAAATTGAGCAATCTGCATTTAAATATAACTACATAACCTCCCAAACTTAATAAGGCTTATATATTTTTGACATCTATAAATATATATAAGCTTAATAAAGTTTTAAAATTTGCAGAGGTTTAGGTACTGCAGAGGTTGTGGTATACCCCAGATATTCCATACACCCAATCTGAACATATGGAAAAGCTCTGAAATTATTAAGTTGATGTTGTACTCTGGCTGTGGAAAACACAAAACCATTGGGGGAGCTATTAAAACTGAAGATTAGATTTATTCTCTGATTCAGGATCTCTAGATAACTAGCTTTTTGGGAAACCAAGGGACTACGTATTTTGTCACAGAATTCAATTCCTAAAGCCTTCATATTGAATAGTGCCAGAGAGCAACCTCCTGGGAACACTTTTCCTTTGGGGTGTGTTGAGATGCTGCATTCAAAATTGTCAGTGAGTCCTCAGCTGGTGAAGGCTTTTTCAGTATCCCAGGAAGGAGCATTTAGAGGTACCTGCCATATGGATGCAGGAGGCTGAGGCTGAAGAGATCTGTTGACTGGTGAAGGAGTGCTACAGCTGAAAATGTTGCTTTCCCTCATTGCGTGAAAACTGCCAAGTTTTCAGATTTCAAAATTGCTTCAGATAACGGGTTTGGATGTGGAACAGAAGATCTGAGTGGAGTTTTTAGACAAAATTTGAGAACAAATTCAGAGTTCAGTAAAACATCCAGGAGCCAATGTACCATCTGCTCTCTGTAGCTACCCCCCTCCAGGAGAGAATTTGCAGGCCAGAAAAGAAGGAATCCATATCCTTTGAGGGTTAACTCTGGACATTTGGTTATACATCTCACCTGTGTGTTTTGTTTGTGTCCCTCTACAGCCCCTCTCCCTAACCTGTGCTCCTCAGAGGGATTGTGAATTCACTTTACTGCCTGTGAGCTTGGTCTTATCTTCAGCAATTAAGTTAAATTTACACAAGGGTATGAGTGACTGGAGAGATGCTTTCATTAATTGTGTCGAGTTGTGTTGATTGTTGCGTCCATCTAGAAGCCCTCTCAAAGACCTTCAAACTGGTGCCTTCCAGATGGTTTGAATACGGGGTATGGCCAAACAGATGGGTAAAAAGTGCTTTTAGACAGGATATCATGAAAGAAACAATATTTGGGACTCAACTTCCTACTAATTCAACACTAGTTTCAGTAAGACTGAGGATCTAAGTTCAGAAGTTTTCAATTAAAAAAGGAACTCCAAATGCAGACACAGATATAGAGGGACATAATTTACCAGATTTGCAAGCCTTTACCAGAATTAGTATCTTTAGAAACCTTAAAGTTATCCAACATTTTGGGGGCCTTTTTTTATTATTTTTCATTATTTTGTTTTCAAGATATGAAAATAATTTCCAGAAAATTCATTGGTCTATGTCAGATAAAGCTTATAAAGTATAGAAAGTGCCATTGCAAATTGATAAACAGTAGAGTAAATAAATGCAATTTCCATAAAACACTCCTTCTTTTGACAACATTGGGACCCCTGATAGTTTTATTCAGTTGTTTTAATAATTTATTATTTTTAAAATCAGAAAATAATGAAAGAAAATATCAATGCTTGTTTAAACCAAAAGAATAAAGCATCGGATGTATTTTTTTTAAACTTAAAATCTTGGACTCAGATAGTAGCTTCTTAGACAACAATATCAAGTGCTTTTTAATGGAGGCAATTTCCCCCATGAGGACTGTATCCTTTATGATACCATGTTGCTGATTCATTGCAGATCCATTATGTTCTCTTCATAATCCAAATACAGAAAAGCATTTCCTAATATAAATTCATGAAGCTTTTTTGAGAAAAATAATTGTTACCGGAATTCTGTCATGAACTACCACTATATCATAAAGATGAGGTGAAAAATTTGCACAGAAATTACGAGAAAGTTGAATTCCTTGTGTTTGTTATACAGTTTCTCATATATTCAGTATTTGGCTGTGACTGAAATGTTTAAATTTAGACTTCACAAGTATATTAAAGAAGCCATTATCATTGGTGGTTTTTAATTGCCTAGAAATATTTGCCAAAGCAAATACAGTTATTTTGCATGTACTGTGCTCGCTGCACAAAAGCAGCATCTCAGCATTGCTTCAACATTTCTTCAAAACTCTAATTAGAGTAATTTCCTGCAGGCTCCTCAGCATGCTGAGCTTTCCTTGTACCAAATTAGGCACAGAGGATTTTAGGATGTATAAATTGGAAATCAATGGAAGCTCCTGACCTAATTACTTTCTAAGATATGGATCTGAGAGTTTTCAGGGGGTTTCATGACAAGATGTTCATTCTCTGTCCTCTTTGGGTGGATGCCAGTTTCAGAGGCAACACTTCCTTCTACAAACTGTATATGTTTTAAAGTGGCAATCATTTACCCTTGTTTCACTCTTATCAGGCTTTCCACCATTACCTTGCCTATCTCTCTCACCATTTTTCTAACATTTTTTGCTGTGCTATTGAAGTATTTCCAACCTCAAAACATCATACCTCAACAGGCCAGAGATAAGCTTTGAAAAATGTGTAAAGCAATTACATTGAATTCTTTTTAAAATATCATCTAGTTCTTACATATTTTTTACCTTGAAATAAGTTATTTTCTGTATGAAATATGTGTTTTGGGTGGGATGCCTAATTCTCCTATTTAATGCTTGCTGTTATGTCATTAAAATTGTCCCAAGACTGTTTGATCTGCAGAAAACATTGAGCTAAGCCAACATGCACTTTTCTCCTGCAGTCCAGGCAAACAGGCATTTGGGAAATGGAAGGTGAGTGGAGACCACAGCAGGCACACTACAACGGGATTGCAAGGGTACCACCCATATGACAGCATCCATGACCTATCCCAAGCTCCTTGTCAACACACCTTGGACCTTGACAGAAGCTCTTGCTAAAATCCTGGAGACAAAAGAGAAATGGAAGAATAGTGAGGCACAGAGAAGAGATGGAGGTTGAGCATGTTGCAGTCTTGATGCTCATATGAGGGAAAGAATGACGGAATGCAAGGTTAGAACATTACAACTTGAAACCTTAACCTCCAATAAACACAAGTCATGATGTGTGCATCTATTCCTCTCTTCCTTGTACTCACTTCCCAAAGACCAGGTGTCCTTGTCCATGTTGTCAAGCATTCTCTGTAGTTTTACCTAAACTGAGGTCCCTGTATTCCCTTTTTCTATCCTTCCTGTCCATAAATTATGAAGCAAGTATTAACAATGAGTCAATACCAAAACAGAGGAGGAAAGAGAAGAATAGATAAAAGGTCATCTCATGGCACTTTTTTCTGTAAAAGATTTCTCTATCCAAAGTAAGTAGAGTTTTGTAAAGAGAGATTTAATTGTTCTCTAGTGAGCGTTTAAAGACTTGGAGGGCTTTTACTCCAAGACTGCTCACGGATCCAATAAATCCCAATTCATCATGCTAAAAAAAGGAACTATGTAAAATAAAGAGGCTTTTAAATGTAGCAAAACCATCATATTAATAAAGTCCTCAGGTTTATTTATCCTGAGCAGTTTATCCAATTTTCCATGACTTGACTCTTAAAGTTCATTTGCCTTGAAAATCTTAAGAGTGGTTTCATGCTTACTGCCTCTGGCCAGGCACAGTACAAACTGGCATTTGCTCTTGTGGAGATAAAATAGTCCTGCTGCCTGACATACTGCCAGTTTGAACAGAGAGACTAAGGACTGTTTGATCATGACTGATTCTCAGAAGCTGTTGAAGCATCTTATTTCACCAATTCCAAACCAAATTAACGACATAAAATTGAATAGCGCAGCAAAGACTGAAATAAATTGAAAACTATTCCTAGAGTTTTGGCCTCGTGTAAGATACCGATTACTTACAAAAGGTCTCATTTTGTGCATTAAATCTCCTACAGAAGATACCAAGTGCAATGTTTATAAAAATAATAAGTTTATTGACTATTTTTGCTTGGCAATCAATGAAATAAAATGCTTTGCTGAATTATTTTCTTTCTTAGTGATTAAATAAAAAAAAAAACCCAAAAATATTTTCTTTAGAGAGCCAGGATCAAAGTCCAGTGACACTTGTGAAAAATTTCCTCATCTAAGTGGGCTTTCCCTGTGTGTGTCTCTGTGTGTAACCACAATATGATACTTCCTCTGGCAACATCCTGTTAACATTACTGAGAGCTTGCTTGAAGAAAAATCAATGTATTTATCTCTTGGTGTTTTGCCATAGCCATGTAATCACTAATCAAGCAGAAACTACCTGCTCCTTTCAGTGATGTGTTCTGGTCTCTGCTCTAGGGGGAAAAGAAACACAAATCCTTGATAAATCATAACCATACTGAATGAAGCAATTTGTTACTGTTTGAGTAGTTACTTCTTTTTATGTAGGCCAATGCAGTTTGAACTCACTGTTTCATCTAACTTTAAATTTATTATAGCATTTCCAGTTTATATCCAAAACAGAATTTTTCATGCATTTGCATAAATCAGTATTATTCTTCTTTTAATGTCATTACAAATTAGCTTTATAATATTACTTTCCAGCAGAGCCATATGAAATGTTCAAATTCAAATTTATTCCGTCTCTTGGTAACAAGAATGGTGGGGTGCTTAATTTGAACATGGTCATGTCTTGGGTTGCAATACAGGATGTGACCAAAAGTATCTATTCTATCACCATCTGTTGAGACCGGGTGGGACAGTGATCTTTATCTCAATGGGAGATATTCTCCTAATGAGCCATCCATTGAAACCAGGGGGGGCATTGTTTTTTATCTTTTCACAACCCATCCCTCCTCTAGGGAGTTATTTTCTGCTAATGGCCCACTGAGTCCCATTGTGTGACTGATAAGATGACTTCATCCCATTGGAAGACACTCCAGCCAGGGGGAAGAGCTAAGCCTTTCCTACCTAGATAAAAACTGAGACTTTGGGACACCAAGTGGCCCTTTTTCCATCTGGACTCCAGAGGAAAACCGGACTTCTCCACATCATCACTGGACCTTTAGAGGGAAACTGCACCTTGTACAGGAACACTGCTCCAACTGAATCACATCTGTCAGTGCAAGAGGACTGCAGCCACCATTGAATGGGACTGCTACCAACACTCTGCCTGACGGGGTGTCAGGTTGTACTCTGTCAGTGTTTGGGGTTTGTTCTTTGTAGTACTGTATTTCTATTTTAATTTTCCTAGTAAAGAACTGTTATTCCTAATTCCCATATCTTTGCCTGAGAGCTGTTTGATTTCAAAATGATAATAATTTGGAGGGAGGGGGTTTGCATTCTCCATTCTAAACAGAGGCTTCAGCCTTTCTTAGCAGACACCTGTCCTCCAAACCAGGACAGGTCAGTAGCGTAATTTGTGTGTAAAAAGATTTTACATTTTACAACACATTGAATATAGTAAACAGAAATAGTTCATAAAGAGTGTAAAGACCAAATGATGGTATTACTGTAAAGTCTTGTTCCAACTAGGAATAAGGTGATTTAATTCTCCCCTATTCAGAAAGACCATGTTCCCTTTCATACATAATATCTTCAAACCTTTCAAATGCTTGCAGTGTTTAGTACACAATTATTTATTAGACAGATTGGCACTCTTGAAGCAACAGGAAAACGGAAAGCAATGAAGGAAGGAGCCATGCACTCATTGCTGCAGCATCCTCACCGAGTGCAGGCTGGGCTGGTGAGGAGCTCCTCTGACAGCTGTGTTCAGGGCTAGGTGCTCAAGAGCAAGAGCAGGAAAAGAAAACCCACACCAAAGTTTTGAAACCTCCTGGGAGAACTGTCAAAAGCCAGTGTCACAGCCCACCCCATTCACTGATTTGGGAGTGATGGGAGGAGGGCAACCAAGAGTAAAAAAGGATCTGAGGTCTCACTGTGCAGGGCCTATTCTGAAGATACATCTCCACAGGTTAATGAGGACAAGGGATCATTTATCTCTCCTTTTATACAGTCTATTTGGTGCACTGGAGGGTAGTAAAACTGCACAGCTACATTAGAAAAGAAAAAGTGGGAAAAAATCAGAAAGCCATTCATTTTGTGGGCAAATTATTCCTTTTGGGATTTTCTTAGGGTTTGGGGATAAGTTTAGTCCTTACCGTCACCAGGAATCTCACTGTTTATTTGGTGTGGGCATTATGGCTCCATGCTCTGGAGCTACAGGATACTGCTGAGAAGGAATGGATTGAGGGAGCAGGGAGAAGAACACAGAGCCCTCCTACCACTTACCTGATGGTAAGAAAGACTGAAATCCAGGTAAGAAATATCCTTTCCAGTTCTAGCAGTTGACATAAAAATGGAGGAATCACTGACTGATTACAAACTTAATAATTTCTCAACATGTTCTGTCCAGAAAAGGCTTTTACTAATTAATGCTTTAAAGAACTCCTCTTTACCTCATATATCCAAGTGATTTATTATGAGTTTTTATTTAACTGAGGAGTCTTGGATATAAGTCAAACAGAAAAATTCTGCAGCATATATGAATTTCAGAAGACTACAGTAGAAGAAAGCATTTTTTTAAAAATCAGCTCTTTAATTACTGCTTCCTAGTGGACCTTTGTATGTAAAGATACAACAGAAACTAGGTGAGACTTTTTCTTTTTTGCAATGAGTGAGTTAGGAGGCCAGCCTGTAGGAAAGGCATGGAGCTCCCAAAGGCTTTGGCAGTACCTTTGGAAAAGTGAGGTTGTGAAGTTGGCTGCTTCCTACAGTTTTCTTCCAGTTCCTTATATCAAAATATGCCTAAAATATGCAGGTTACTTCTCTGCTGTTTAGTTAGGAGGTTATTTTGGTTTTTGGGGTTTTTTGGGGTTTTTTTGGGTTTTTTTGGGTTTTTGTTTGGTTGGGTTTTCTGTTTGTTTTGTTTTGCTCACACACAGCTTTTGTGGTTGGACAGCAAACACTGTGAGGTTATTTAAATATTAAATCACTGCAAGATCTTGAGCTTCTCTTGCAACAGTTCGTTTGATGATGGATATATGTATTTAAACATTAGGAACTCAAGAAAAAAAGTCACACACATGGCTGTACAAATATGGTACAGAGAGGATTAAATTATGTCACTGAAGGATGTCGTATTGGGGATACTGACAGACAAGTTATAGGAAGGAGATAAAAATAAGTTTACAAAAAATACCATGTTTACAAAAAATATCATATTTGCAAAAGAATGTTTAAAACAACATATCCCAGTTATTGTTCACCACCGGCACAATTATGAAGATGTGGTAGTCCAGACTGGTAATTAACTCATGAGATCAGTCTAGAGAAGATTCACACTTATCACAGCACCTCACAAACTGCTAGAAGTGCATGAGTGCTCTAAACAGCTACTCAGCAAAATGATTGAGGTTAATAGTGGTCTGTGATAGTTACAGTTTGTGAACATTTATTACATTTTTAAAGTGGGTATATAAGGTACAAATTTAAAGTGAAAAAGGAATAAAAAATCGTTGTGGTGGAAAACAAGAAAATATGACTGTAAAGGTAGATTCTTGTAAAAATTCCACTAAGTTACAATATCTGAGCCAGATATTTTAAAAGCTGCTTCTTATTTACCTGGAGTTCATAACTGAAATCCTGCTGCTTTTTTGTATGCTGAACCAACATTCTTCCATTCCATTGCAGAGGAAAGACAGAAGGCAAAAGACATTGCATTTCATTATTGTAATTGACTGTTCCTTCCCATTATCATTCCCTTTCATTTTCTAAATAGAAACAATGGAAGAGTTACATGATGGAGAAATTTAGCAAGTATCAGATTAAAGATCAAATTAGCAATTACTTCCTGACATTTATAAAGTAGGCAGCAGCTCCCAAGACATCTGAATTAGATCAATAGGGTAGTATTAAATTGAATGAACAGTTTAGTTCATACTTATTAGCAAATTCAGAATGGCTAACTGAATGGATGAATGTAGCCGTTAATGTACAGCCATTTCAGAATCTAAAATATTTTTTAAATTATGTCTTAATGGACCTTGGTAGAAGCAGTGATTCACTTGAGAAAAATTATAAATACGGACATGGCTAGTCTGCAGTTAATTATTTGCAGTCAATTTTTCTACATGCTTTTCTGAAGGCTTTGGTATCAGAAAATAATTTGTATGTTAATTTACAATTTTATTTGCTCCTTTGTCACTTCCTAATATCAAGATAGTCTTCACTAATTCATAAAGAATTAAATTACTCTTATCTTGAAAAAATTAGTTTCCATCCATCCATCATGAAGAAGAGCCTGGCTAACTCCTCACCAAGAAAATTAGGGAGAATATGTAACAGATTAATAGTTGTGTGAACAGAAATAACAAAGCCAATTATTAGCAATAATTTGATTTGACATTTTGAACTTTTATGCTTTAGAATTTCTCATGTAAAATGATTCCCATGTACAGTATTTGCTTGTACTGAG
>PYHW01010375.1:5510961-5538730 GCA_013186435.1 Turdus rufiventris | reverse complement strand
TGAAAAAGCAGCCAAAAAGCGGCAAAAAATCGCCATGAAAAGCGGCCAAAAAACGTCTAAACAGCACCACGAAAAGTGGCTGAAAAACAGCAAAAAAATCGCAGCGAAAAAGCGTCCAAAAAGCGTCAAAAAATAGCAGCAAAAAGTGTCGAAAATTCACCGCGAAAAGCGGCTGAAAAGTGGCAAAAAATCGCCGCGAAAAGCGGCCAAAAAACGGCAAAAAAATCGCCACGAAAAAGCGTCCAAAAAACGTTGAAAAATAGCGGCAAAAAGTGTCAAAAATTCGCCACGAAAAGCAGCTGAAAAGCAGCGAAAAAATCGCCACGAAAAAGCAGCAAAAAATCGTCGCAAAAAAGCAGTGAAAAATCCCATCGAAAGCGGCCAAAAAGTTCTGCAAAAACGTGTGCTACCGTAATTACCCTAATATATGCGCATGCTATCGTAATTACCCTAATATATGCGCACGCTACCGTAATTACCCTAATATACGCGCTGCAATTTTTTTACCACTTTTTCCCGCGATTTTTTGCTGCTTTTTGGCAGTTTTTCGCCGCAATTTTTCGCCATTTTTTGGCAGCTTTTCAGCGGCTTTTTGCCGCGATTTTTCGCCACTTTTTGGCAGCTTTTCCCCGCGATTTTTTGCCGCAGTTTTTCGGCTGCTTTTTGGTGGCTTTTTCGCTGCGATTTTTTGCCGTTTTTTGGTGGGGTTTTGCTGTGATTTTTCGACGCTTTTTCGCCGCGATTTTTTGCTGCTTTTTGGCGGCTTTTCCCCGTGATTCTTCGCTGCGATTTTTCGGCGGCTTTTTCGCCACGATTTTTTGCCGTTTTTTGGCGGCTTTTTGCCACGATTGTTCACCCTTTTTTTGCCGCCATTTTTCAGTGCTTCTCGGTGCTTCCCCATGGCTGCGCCGCTTCCCCCTGCTTCTCCCTACCTGGCAGCCGCGCTGGTTCCCGGTTTCCCCCACCCCGCGGCTCCCGCCGCTCATGCGGTTCCCGGCTCCCCCCGCACGGCCGCAGCTCCTGCGGGTCCTGCCTCAGTTTGCAGACCGCACTTCTGGGTTTGCAATTTTCCGAATTTTGTAGATCAGATAAGGCGCACCGGACTATAAGGCGCGCTTCCTGGTTTGAGGAAAAATTTTAGTCAAAAGGGTGCACCTTATAGTCGTGAAATTACTGTACATAGTCAGACTCTCATAAATGGTTAAGAAATTTTTAAAAAGAGACTTTTGTCTTTAAGTCTAGAAGAACTAGGCTGCTTCATTCTGCTCATTAATCATAGAATCATGGAATCATTTAGGCTGGGAAAAACCTTTGAAAGATCATTAGGTCCAATTGTTAATCCAGCACTGCTGAGTCAATCTGCCAGTGCAGATAAAGGAATAGTGTTGGCATATCCATATTATTCTCAGTCACTCAGTGGGACTTCTTTGTGCTCAACACCTCTGTAAAAGTGCCTCTCAGGCAGCAAAAATAGTAGACACCAGGCAGTTCTAAAATGCAAACCTATGTCCTATGGTATTATGAGGCCTCTAAAGGAAATATGCTTATTTTCTACTCTGACTGTTCACTACCTGTTAGAGAAATGGGAATCCCAGCTTCCAAACCTGGCAGCTTCTGATATTTTGGGGCAAGCAGACAGCGCTGTGTCCTTTGCCAAGCTGGGGATAATGTTCCTGTTACTGAGGCAGCAGGGCTAGAGGAACTTAGCCTGCTAGGATTCAGCAGCAAACCGTTCTTGTAGAAATGTCAGTGGGAAAACCATGCTGGGAAGGGAAGCTACAGCAACTTCACCCACCCACATGTTAATGCCACCATATGTGGTGCGTGCTTTTGTCACTCTCCTAGGAAGAAGCTGCCCAATTGTCCCTCACCCCAGCCAATGTAGAACATCCATAGATAACTACAGACAACCATTTCCCCACATACCTGTTCTACAGTCTTGGTAAAACTATCCAGGAACATCTTAGAATCAACTGGGATGCACAGTTCATGAAGACACTACAAATGAGTGGATTGATAAACCTCTCTTAAACATTTGTGCTGCATATGATTGCATGTTATTAAAGGAAATACTTTTTTCTGTAATTCAAAATAAGTAATTGTAGCTGGAATCTGCAATTAGTCTTATCTGTAAGCTAAAGAGTTGTTATTTGCATGTTTTTTAACTTTGGTAAAAAATTCAAACAGCAAGTAGGTGCTATTTGTAACAAAACTGTTCAAGTAAAAATATCAGATGGGACTGAAGGCTCCTGAGCTCTGAAGAGGTAAGAGAGTGTGATAGAGGATGACAATCAAAATATGGTTCAGGAAGAGCCTTACTTGACACATGAGTAGTTTTCATCCTTTGAGGGTGCTGGTCAGTGACAGGGAGGGAATAATTCCCTTCTCTCTCCAGTGCTCTGAGGCAGATTTCAGCGGTTTTCTTTCAATCACGTATAATTTCCAAAAATGATGCTAAATTGAATTATTATTAAATTATATTTAGTACTATTGTAGAAGTTTATTATGACTTATTTCTGACTGACTTGAACCCATATGTACCCAAATTTATTGACAGAATATTCACTGATTTTAGGAGCAGAAAAAATGAACACAGTTCTTTGTTTATATGTGCAGGCTGAAGGCAAAACCTGTAGAAACACTTGACCCATTAAAATGACTTCTGCTGGTGTCTCTTCATGTGTGACATGCATGACATCACTGAAGAACTGCCACATGCAATATGCAGTTTCAATGTCCATTCAGTGAAAGTCACATATGGAGCATGCAAGGATAATTTTAAAGACTGGAGGAATAGATCTTTTACTATTACTACCCTTACATCAATGACTTAACAATTTTCTTACTACCTGTGCTATGAAGGCTGATGCTTTTGGAGAACATGGCTTATGACATTTAAAATCAAGTGCCAGCTCACAAATTCAAGGAAGGCACTGTGCTAATTGCCAGTGCATTGCATCAACACTCATGTTGCTTGCTGGATGATGATATTTTATCAGATTTCTGCATATGGCATATCAATGAATATTATTTCTTCAGAGGACTCATGTGATACACATAACCTGACTTTTTCTTTACAATTATAGCAACATTATGTTTAGGGCATGGTGCATTGTCACTAGACGTGCAAAATGAAATCTTTCAAAAGATTCTTTTCCACTTTCAGGCAATTCAGGTCACCAAGCAATATATTGCAATTACAAACAGGAAAAGAGGTCACAATACTTAGAAAGTTGTTTGGCCAGCACAGCTTTAAAAGGCACGTCAGTTCCATGTAGATACTAGTAATACCACAGCAATATTCCTTTAGTTTAAATCTAACCATATACTATAAAAAACTCTATGTGAAATAGCAATCAATATGCTGTGTTTACACTGAGAGAAAATAAGTAAATACCAACACCTTTGAAGTCAAGTATTTTTTTATAAGCTCACGAGTAACAAAAGTTGGAATTTTGCTGGGTAGTCTTACAGCTATAAAAATATGAATTCTAAATAAAAGTAAGTGAATAGTTGATAACTAAAATGTGTACATGTTCTCTTTTCTCCATTTAATCATTTAATTTCAAACTTATTCTTAGAGTAATTAATGTATTCAAGGAAATTAGATAAAATTCTGAAAAAGTCAGAAATCTTCAAGAGCAAAAAATAAGGTTATACTGAAATGGGAAACTTGTAATATCTTGGGTTGTTTCAGATGAACTAGTTATCATATTCAAACGTATTGTTACTCTGGGTCAAGCCTACCAGCTTGCTTCAATAGCAAGTATGATAATTGCCTCGTGGCAACTGTTTCAAACACGCCCTGTAGTGTTTTGACAAATCCTTTTCTTCTTTGGCACCTAGCTTTGTTCTTTGAGGTTTTTTCCCTAATGCTACTCCTCTGACTTTGTGAGAATTGTGCATTTTCCATAAAGACAGCATGAGCCAGTCCTTTATATCTAAATTTAATTTACTTACTCAAAGGATTTATTTCACCTGAGATATAGAATAATCAGTAAAGTTTCATATACTATCATACAGGGTTTTTAACCACTGAATACAGCAGGTAAGGCTTATCTTTTTGAAACATTCCTGTCAAAGTGTTCTAAATTATCCCAGAGACCAATGTGCCACCAGTATCCACCAATCACAAAAGATAAAAATACCTTTATACAGCCTTTGTCACGCATCCTTCCCTCTGAATCATACAGAGACCAATGGGAACATTGCCCAGTACCCAGAGCAACATTTTGCTTTTATGCTCTGATATTTACCACAGCGAATCCTTCTGGCATTTTCCTTCCTTACCAAAGAAGGTGCCAAATATTTTGCTAGGAGGAAGTCTTGTGCTCTTAAAACTTAGAGAAAACAGAATGACTTTTAGTCTTTGGCCAACTTGTGCTGAGTCACAGCAGAAGTCACACCTTGCTTTAAGTTCTACAAGCAACCTGGGCATTGGTGATTTGGGTTTTGCTCTGAGAAACCCAGAGCTGGCTCGTGACTGCACTCAGTGTGTAGGGGTGTCACAGCAAAGCTGTCCAGGTGCCACAGAGTGTCCAGGGTGCACTGGCCACCACCATTCATGTGCTCAAATATGCTCAGATCTTTGGGAAGAACAGTGTCTCTAAAACATGTCAGGAATGACACATCAGAAATGACACTGCCAGTTGGTGCTGAAACCATACAGTTCGTGCATGATTGAATGACAAAAGAGCCCACAGTGAAGGTAAACAAGAGGCTGACTGCTTTTTCATCAGCTTTTTGATTGGGAAAATAACAGGAAGGGAATCTTTATAGTTGACCACAAGATTACGAAATTCCCTAGGCTTCCAACAACAGCTTTGCTTATCCAGCACTAAAAAGTCAGTTAGAAGATAGACTTGGAGGCTGAAAATTGCCTGATGTGTTTTCCATAATTATGTTCTATATAATGATATCATTAATACCTACATTTAGTCTTTTCACAGTTATGCCCTGATACAGACATAAGAACACTATTTTCTTTGCTGTTTTACTGCATTTAAGGGAAAAAGAGCATCACTTTCTGCTCTGCCTAATGCAAATTAAATGCCCATTCTGAACATTATGTCAACTATAGATCAAGTGTTGCTGGTAGCAGTAAAAAAGATCAAATTGTGTAAGAAAACTAAATTTAATCCATCAGATTTAAGGGACATAATGAATATTCAGACAGGATTTGGGGAGCAAATGATACATGATCCTCCATCCAAGCACACCTAAGACAAACAGATCCTATATCCAGGAGCAAAAATCACTCTTGACAGTGGAGGCAACAGAAATCAGTGTAAAAACCATTTGTGGAAAACTTTGAGACAAGGGTTTCTAGGAATAAGAAGAATTGGGCTGTGATAGTGCCTGAAGCAATGAAAAAGGAGACCAAAATTAGAAACACTGAAGTCAAGTGGATGATGCAGGAGGCCTCATGAATTGGTAGACTCTGATGTAAGTGGTGTCACTGTGAATCTTTGTCTACCAGCAGGTGGAGATGCAACTGGAGGTCGTGGAAGAGCGCAGTTAGGGCTTTTGGAGTCATGGAAAAGAGGAAATGGTGCATGCACAACTTCAAAGTTTCTGAGCCCCAGAAAGTTTTCTGAATAGTAATATGAGACCTGATCTCTAGAAATGTGTAATAATTTTTAAAAGATGTTGATATAATTAATTGAAACAGCATAAAAAAAAATCATCTCATATTATTATGCAGCAGAAATAGTATTTGAAGAAATATTAGAGAAAAAAAAGCTTTTTTATTTTATAGTATTTTTTATTTTATAAATTATGTGATTTCCATATAAAGTGTAACCTGGTTAGACAACCCAGTGCCATGAAAACATGTTTAAGACTGAAAGACTGTCAGCAACATTTAGAGAATTCAAATCTTTCCTCTTAAAGTTCCAGTACTTTTACCTTTGTCCATTTTAGATGGTGCTTTTGGAGCAAGTAATTACAGACATTCTTGGAAATGCTTACAGAGTAAGATTCTCCCAAAGGTGGGTAAATGTACTGTTCAATTAAAATACAAGAGTATCTTGAGAATAAAACCCCTACCCTTAAAAAGGATATTAATTAAGTTTGCATTCTCTTAACAAGTTAAAAAATGGCCTGGAAATGGTCACAGTAGTTTTTATAGTTTCCTGGGGTCTGAGCATTGCAGTTTCACACTCAGTGCTCAGTATTTTGTTTTGGAAGACTATTGTGAAATGTCTGTATGTGCCATCTGAAGGTCATGTCCTTCCACTACTAATAACTTGTAGTATATCTGCCATCTTCCAATTAGGAGACTTTATTATTGCAAAGTAACTGGAATAAAGTTTCCAGGGAGGAGGCAGAAATATTTATTTAATCCCATTTTCACTACAATAAATTGAAATTTGTTGTCATATATGACCACTAATGAGGAAAATAAACAAATAAATATATAAACCCCCAAAACAAAATGTCATTATTTAGCCTTGATAATAACTGCAAAATAAGGAGAATCTCAGGAAAACAAAATAATGCAGAAATTGTTTTGTGAAGATGTGAAAGAGTTTATGTAACTGGATGAAACGTGGATGCAGGGAGACATTAAACAGGAAAATACACGGTGCAGAAAATGTTGCCATTTATTGATAAATAATTATGGGTTTGGCTGCTTGACAGAATACTGGAAGGAAATCTGCTAGGAACATTCAAAGATGGAAGTGATTATGTAACACAGACATGTATAAAGAAAAATATTACCCTCATCTATTTCTCAAATACGTGATAAACCTTTGGACACATTTCTGAATTATTTGCAGCGCTGGTATCTTAGTTCAGACACCCGATCTAGAAAAATCTATTTTCTGTTGATTTCATATGACAAAGTTTCTTATTCTCCCATATTGTGGTGACACAACAGGCACTTGCCACTGGAATAAGGATGTAGCTTCCATTTTTTTGGAAGATGGAGAGGTGTAGATTTAGCTGATTTCATCACAGGCTACAAATGATCTCTGTGCTGTTCTCAGGAAATTCACGTCTTTCTGGCAAAATGGAGAAAACAGTAAAATTTACTCTATCTATTTGGATTGTAAACTCTGCATACCATGGGACTGCCATTTGATATTGACATGCAGAAAGACTGGGCCATCCCTTCCCTAATGGCTTTGAGGTACTGTCATGGTTAAGCCCAGTTGGCAGCTCAGCCCCACAGACCTGCTTGCTCACTCCTCTCCAGGTTGGATGGGGTACAGAATCAGAAGGGTGAAGGTGAGAAAACTCTTGCTTGGGGTAAGGGCATTTTAATAGGTAAAGCAATAGCTGTGCAGGCAAACAAAGTAAGAAAAAGAATTCATTCACTACTTCCCATAGTAAGGAAGAGGAAGAGCTATGTCCATGACATCAGGGTTCCAGCAAGCATAACAGTGGCTTTTAGAACACAAATACCACCACCTCAAGCATTCTCCTCTTTCTTCCACAGCTTCATATGTTGAGAATGATGCCATTTGGTCCAGGATATCTCTTGGGTCAGTTTGGGTCAGTTGACCTGGCTGTGCTCTCCCCCAGCTCCCCCTGCATCCCTGTCCCACGTGCTGGCCTGGCAGTCTGAGAAGCAGAACAGAGCTCGATGCTGTGCAAGTGCTGCTCAGCAATAGCTGAAACACTGCTGGGTTAACAACAGCACAAATGAAAAACAGCCACACACCACCTATGTTAGACAAAATTAACTGTATCCCTGCCCAAACCAGCCCAGGTACAAGGGCAGGACATAAGCCATCAGCTATAGGGCTCCTTGTTTGTCATTGGCTCCAACTTAGCAGTGTTGCAGTTCCCACCCTCAATTTTTTAGGAGCTTGCCACTTCTTAGCAGAGTAGAAAGGACAAGTGAGGAAAGAATCCATTTATATCACTAGCGTATGGCACAGATGATGCTGGGAATATTCTCTCCTAAAATAATTAATATTTATCTGTCAAATAACATCAGCCAAAGGTCTGCAGTGCTGCACACATGGGCTGTTTCATTCCTCAGCTAAGCTGAACCCTGGCAAGACCACATCCCAGAGCAGCAGCCTGCACCATGTCTTGTGTTTTTCCTGCTTACTGAACAGAGAAATAGAGACAGAAAAGGCTTTAGTTCTGTTTTGAATTCAAAGAAAGTGAATTAGTGAAGGTTAGGAGAAGTGATTACCTACAAAAGCCACAAGAGCATTCATCAAAGTGAGGCATCATTCTTATTCTGTTCTTAATGGTCTAATGATTAATTTATGGATATAACTCTCATTTCCCAGGACTGTCGTCTCTCTCAGTCACTGAATTCACACAAGAATTCAGTCTTGTGTCCAAAGAAATTATTTTTCACTGGAAAAAAATTTCCTCTATATAAGGTAGTAAATACTATCGAGACTTCTTTTTTTAAATAAAAAATTATAAATTATAGTAATACAACTTGCCACTATTTGGAACTCCATAGCATCAGCATTTTGGGGAATTTGTTGATAAACACTGCACATACATATATATATATATATATATGTATATATTAAATCAGTTTTGTAGAGAACTGGCTGGACTTTGAGCTGATTTGGCCACTTCAGAAAACAAAAGTTGAGTGAGGACCCCAGTTCCTGTCTGAGGTGGTACAGAGGGGAGGCCTTGGGCCTTTTCAGGTGGGAAAATATAACTGGGCTGCCTGCCTATTTCCCCCAGGACAATACTATTTTTTTAATATCTACCACTTGAGAGAATCTGTTACTTATAAAAGATAAGCCATTCATTCTTCAAAAATATTGTGGCACTATCACAGATGAACTTTCTCAGAGGAGTGCTCCCAACCCCCTCTTTCCCCTCTTTGCTTTGGAAGAGGAGCCATCATTAGCAAGCTCTGATTTTAGAAGTCAAGGACTGGCATTTCCGGTGTTCAGTATGTGCACATTACTGGTGTAAGTTTATGGCACTCATGCAAACATTCCTCTTTTTTTTTTTTTAATTTTTTTTTTTTTCCCACTGATTCTTTCCTACAAAAGCCACAGGACTTCAGATTGGGATGTTGTTCTTTGGGATTTCTGCCAAAGGACACTGTGTGAATCTGACAAGTCTTTCAGCCATCCAAACTAGAAGATCAGAATGTTGGTAATACTTCACTTACCCTTTCAAAAGTGCTGACAATTTTTTATATTGCCCTTTCAATATTTTCAAAGATTCAGAGTGGGCTTGGAGAAATCTTATGAGAATCTGTCTCATAAAAGTGCTATATAAATAGAAGAAATTTTGATGAGCACATGAAAAAATTGAAATGAGATATGAATGGTCTTGGGCACAACAACACTAAGTCAAGAAGAAAGTGGAAACTGGGGCTAAAGAAGAGGAGAGTCAAATTCTTCCTGGCCAGAAAAGGAAAAACTGAGCAAAACAATATAGTTGACCCAGCAGAGTTAGAAGCCTAAAATAGAAGGGACTGAACAGAAGAATTCAGCTGAGCTCCTCCCTGTGGATGAAAATGGACAGGCTTACTGAAAATGTTGCACGAAACTTTTACTTTGGGAGAAAGGAGATAGAGAGAATAATCGAATACATATTTTTAACAATTAACATTTCTTTCCCAACTCTCCAGCTGAACCGTGACTCAACTGATTCCTCCTCTGGGATATAATTCAAAATTTACTGAATGAATTGAATTCTCTTCAGTTTCTGTATTTCTACTTGTCTCACTTAGAGGCTGACTGATTTTTGAACACACTCTTTATTCTATTTCCATTTGATCTGAAAAGATAAAATGGTTCATCAGTCATTTCATAGTCAGTGACTCTAGCTAAGCAAATATTTTAAACATTATTACTGTTAATACAGGTTTTTCTTTAAGTTATCTGAGCTTAACTGCCAAATAGATCTAAGGAAGTATGACAAACAAAATAAAACTAGAATTCTGTGAAAGAAGGCAAATGAGAGTCACCAATGAATGCCTCCCCTTTTCTTGAACTGCTCTGTAGGCATTGTTTACATAGGTTGAGGTACGGACAAGCAAGATGCCAGGAGATGACCATCTTCATCACCTGAGGCCTTCTGAATCAGGCCATGTTAATGGGATATTTTCACCCTAGCCTACCAGGAAACTTGCCTGAAAGTAAGGTATGACTAATTATGGCTCTTTTCATCTAAGCACGTAAAAACAGCACAGTGTGATACGAATAATGTGAAGCTTATTGTCAGAAGTGATGGTTTTTCTATGTGATGTTAGTAGTCATGTAAAATAAAAAGACAATACAAAAACAAAAAAAAGGAGGAGAGTAATTGCAAAACAGTTGTTGAATACAAATACATTCTTAGTCACCTCAGCAATAAAATAGGTTTTAACATGTTCCCAGGTCTGAAAATTGAGTGTTTTTCAAGGGGGTGTTTACATCCAACAACCTGGATGGAAAGACTAATCTGTATTTTGACTAGACCTCCATAACTTGATAAGGATGTTGTGTTGTAGCAGAAGTGATAGTAGCCTGATGGCTTTCTTTAGTGTTTTTCTAAAGAAATGTAGTTGATTTTTGTTGATGGCTTCCTCCCCAGAAGTTTGGGCACACCTCGAGCCAATCAATACCTTTGCTGAGAGAAATGAAGGCTCCAGTTGCTGATAGCAAAGCAGAAAAATGAAAAGCATTGATACAGTGTAAGTCAGGATCTTACCACTGGTGCATGTGGTTAAACACATAAACTACAGAGCAGCACCCATTGGAAAACACATAGTAACAAGCAAACACCCACTGCTGAAAAAGTTTATTTCAAGAGTTTGGGCTCTACTGTTCTACCATTCTACTCTTCTTTGTTGTGAGATATAAGAAAAAAATTCTTCATCATGAGAGCAATTTAACATTGGAAAAGGTTCCCAGAGAAGTCGTGAAATGTCCCTCATTTCAAAATATAAAATACTTTGACAGTCTGATCTAAGGGCTCCAGGTGAACCTAAAAGAAGCTCTTGGAGAGTGGACAGGGAGTGTGGTAGGGTGCTGTCAATGAGGCTGGTCAAGAACATTAATGACTATTGGTGGCCTTGGGGTCCTGATGGATTCTGTAATGTGTGAAATTCCTAATAAAAATCTACATTTTTAATGTGAATAACATATCACTAAAAATTCTCTTCTTAAACTTGTTGCTTAGACTGAAAACTAGAAAAAAATTATGTAGATGTATGAACACATAAAGTTTTGGTGGTTTTTTTTGTTTTGTTTTGTTTGAGATTGAGTTATGACTTTTCTCCAGCCAAGCCCCATGCAGCAGTGCCAGTGAATCCTTCACATAGCAAAAAGGAAGATTACCTAGATTCTGCCTTGATTCACCCCTCACAACTGTATGTGTTTAGTCAGGATGCTTAAACATATAATACTTCCACCTCTGTAATTGACAGAGAGAAAGATGCATCTCTAAAGGGGATTCCAGTCCACCCAAGCTTTGGATTCACAAGGTAAATTTGGAGCATATCCAGTAGTTATTCTCCTGCTCTCCAGCTGATTCTTGAATTAGAGGGCCAGAGGCTGAAGTAGTAATGTTCTTATTATATCACCAGTAGCAGTAAGATTGCAACTAGTGAGCAACCCCTTCTTGGCATTCGTTAGTATTTCACACTTTGCAAACCTTAAGGGAACAGCTGGTTACTAATTTACTTTTGCATACTTCCACAGCCATTTAACAACTACTGAAGCATGACAGTGACGCTCAGGAATGAATATTGCCTGAGGGAAAGTGCATTTAGAACAGAATCATAGAAGAGTTTGGGTTGGAAGGGCCCTTTAGAGATCACCTAGTCCAAGCCCTCTGCAATGACCAGGGGCATTTTAGGCGAGGGCAGGTTGTTCTGAGCCCCACCCAATCTGACTTGTTCCCAGTGTCTAGTAGAGGATCAGAAAAAGGTCATAGCAAAATCAGCCCAGAATGTGGCAGAAATAATCTTCAGAGAGAATGAGCTTGACCTTTCTTAAATTACTTCAGTCCTTTTGTATAGAGTACCTCAACAGAAGCTGGATTGACTCAGTGTGTGTTCTGTGGTCAAACTATGGCCCAACAAATTTAAGGCTTTTCACCTTAAATGCAAGCTGCTTTAGAAGGTAAACCCTAACTTTTGCCCCCTGATTAACACACAGCGTGAATGTGACTTACAGTAACTCATGGTGCGATTCTTTAGGAGTCTTGTGCAAGGCCTGCAGCTGGACCTCGATGGTCCTTGTGGCCCCCTTCCAACTCAGGAGATTTCATGATTCTGTGATTCCATCATGAAAAAAGAGGATGGGGTGTCACTGTTCTCCAGTCTGATGGAATAAGTCTTGGCCCATGTCAGCAGATGTCAAGTACAAATATCTGGCACTGCTTTTCTGGTGACAATGTGGGGACTAAAGAAAATCATTTGTATAAAGATCAGTGCATAAGGATCTTCGACACTTCAACTAAATCTTCAGACACCTAAGAGTTTATAAATTTGTCTTGGGATAGTATTCTGAAACATATTATTCACAGTCATGTTCAGAAGTTTAGGAATAGAAAATTACTTGAAAGTGTTAATAAGTTGAAATAATATGCAATTCAAATTCTTTCTCAAGTCACTTGGCTTTCTTTTGTGTGTTTTGTAAACCCTCAAGCAACCTCTCATATTTATGTAGGTGTGCATCTTGTGGGCTATAACTGCACTAATTTTTCTGTGGAGTAAGCTGTTGCCTAGAAGCAGTAGAGGAGGAAGATTTGGTGGTTAAGCTTGAAGCTTCTTAGCAGGAGAAGACAGCCCACACCTTATAATTCAGGACCAAGAGGATTCCAGACTAGTCAGGCAGAAAGAGTTGAAATAAAATGCTAAGCTCATTTTATTTCTTTCCAGAAAACAGCATAAGCACAAGTCCACATTTAGTAAGCCTCAAACTTAGAAAACATTTGAAAATTCTGAACTGTGCCACAGAGACCACCATGAAGAAGGAAAAACCCCTCAGCTTTAAGTGCAGGGAGGTATGATTTCTACCCAGCTGCTGTTGCAACCAGAGGTTGTCCCTGCATGCAGGTCTGTACTGGCTGGTCAATGTGTTGTATTTCTAAATAAAGATTTATCACTGAGGTGGCAACATGTCCCTTACCAGCTTCTGCCCAAGTGTCACATGCACACAGTAAGGCCAACTGCACTCTGCAGCTCGCTCCAGATCTGCCCTACCACAGTCCTGGGGGATCTACAGTGGCATTTAGTCTAAGGGTGGTTATCTGACAGCAGGAAGTAACTAATTCCAGTTAGTATTAAATAACAGAGTAATTAATGGTTTGTATTTGCACTGTAGTCATGTATCATCACATAATGAAATAAAGAAGCATTTCCAAACAAGCAGAGGATTTCTGAGCAGTTATGAAGAAAAATTTAGAACCTTTGGACCAAAATACTTTGAGGAAACAAAATCCGAGAAACATTTGGAGTGAGTTTCACTCAATCTAAAGCTTATTTAGTTTCCTGATTTTAAATTCAAAATTTAAAGTTAGGATATTTGTTCTGAGTTTTAGCATTGCCCAGTCATCTTGGGTGACTAAAAAAAAGAATTTATAAAGCCATTGGAGATAAAAAACTGACCCTAAATAGAAGCTTTTCTCCCCTTTTACTAGCCTAATTATTTTTCTATTTAATCTCCTCTCAGCCTAACCTGTGCTTGAAAGATGCTGTTCTTGTGAGTCAGCACACTCTGCTGGTAGACCAAGAGAATGTGAATGACCAAAAATAATTTCCAAAAAATAATGCAGGCATGTAATTAATAGTTGTATATTCTGAAAAAAAGGAAACAAATCACAATAATATGTAACCCACAACTTTCAAATAGAGCAGAGTTAATTCATTAGTACAGTTTGATTCATATCACTATGCCAAAAATGAGTGGGTTCATAGACTTAACTTTGTATTGGAGACAACAGCTGTTGATCTATATGCTCTGTGTTCAACAGGTAAGGAGATCTGGGTGCAGTGGAGCACCCACCAATGTCTAACCCAATCAGGAGGAGTTGAGTTTCCTGAATTTTCATGATGAAATTCTGGGTAAGTCTTTGGTATTATCATGAAGCTGTTTATTTTGAAAGTTGCACAAAACATTATGTCTGAGATTGCCGGAGACTTCTACAAAGTCTCTTTGTGTTTCCTGATTAATTTTGCTGTTTGATCAAGAAGGCCCTGAATCCAAACTCTTTTTGGTCTAATTTGCTGCTAGATATTGTATACTTATACCACACTTTGCTCTACATTTGAAAGAGCAAATTCAGTGACATTAATCTATACTGAAAATGGTTTTGGAAGAGGCAATAGAGGAAAAGAACAATAACTGGGAAGATGAATGGTGCATGTGTTGGAGATATTCAGAAATTATTTTCTTATATATGCTATTTTACATTTTGAAAATAATTTGCAATACTCTACCTGGAGAAAGCTAAGCAATTCCATTTACTGTGGATATAATAGAACAAAGTCTCTTACTTGTATATTTCTGTTCCAAGTCCTAGCACACACCCTTTCCACTTACTTCCTGTCCTTCCCATTTTCTCCATGCCCTTCATGACACTTTAGATTCCTCTTCTTGCTCTTCTTGCTTTATTGATGAGCTCAGAAAGTGGCAGTGCTCATAAGCCTGGTCACCTCATGTGGCTTTCAAAGTGTAAATAATACCTGCTTTCACAAACCTTTAGGAACATCATCCTGCTGCCACAGCTGGTTGAAAATGGCCAAAAAATTCAAAAGAAAAACAACAACAAAAAAAAGCTACAGGAGTTGATGGATTTACAAATTGCTAAAAGAAGATCCATATTATGCAAGCAGAAATAATGACACGAATTCAAGTCAGTAGACAGGGAATGCTCTCCTTCATTTTCATTATCAAAAGAAAGCAATATGCTTTTGATTAGAATTATTCTGTTAAGTTGTGAAAGAACTATGGGCTATGAGAAGGAATTAGCAACTGATTTTAAAATGCAATAACTTTAATGTTGATTTTAAGTGCATGAACCAGTTTTCTAAGCAGCATCAATTTTCCATTATGTTTAGTGCACAGTCGCCATTGTAACCATTAACATTTTCCTGCTCAATCACACTGTCTGTAACCAGCCACTAATAAGAATTAATGAGACAAATCTGCCTTGATTTAGTTTCAAGGAACCTGCAGGAGTTCTGTCTCTTGGGAGAATTTCATTTATTCACCACCTGTATCCTAAACGTGTATTCTCAATTTTGCACAACCCAGAAAATCTGCCACTCTTTGCTCCATTGTTCTTGCTCCTTGCATCAAACTTTGCATTCCTCAGAGGCTTTCCTGTTAAATCCTCCTCGTGTATGCAACATATTTCCGAAAGGCAGACCCAGCCTCTTAAATCCAATGGACTCTAGAGGTCACATATGCTGTATGCATCCTCTGGAGTGAATAATCTTCAGCATCTGCTGGAACTTCCAAATGGCTTCAACTGCTTCCAGCAGCTGGTCCAGCCAGACAGTGAGGCGACAGTCAAGAGATGCAGAGCCAGAGGTAATTGCAGAAATATATGTGAAGAATGAGGTATTCCAACAGAAAAGAAAGCAAGGTTACTTCAAAAGATGATTCTGCTCTCGTAATCTTTTGGATAAGCTATGGAGTCTCTTCATCAGTTTCATTTATTGTTAGTACCATTTTAGACTTGGTTTTGTTTGTTTATATAGATATCTTCTTTCATCTTTCACATATCACTTTAGGAGCCAAGGATAGAATGATACAACAGTATTACAGATTTCTGTGTTGGTGAGAGCACCCCCTGTTTGACTGTGGCAAAGATTTCTGCTGTAATTCATCTGTTTAGGCTTCATTGTCCTAATCAGAAAACTAGAAAACATGTATCATCATGTTTGTACTAAAGTGCCAAATTAACTGCAAAGGTGTCTGTATTGCTAATGCCACGAAGTTTCTCAACTAGATGAAATATTGAAACTGGAAATAATAAAACATTAGTTGGAAGATGGGTTACTCACCTCTCCTAGGAAAAGCCAAATTTTTAGTGTCACAGGCTCCTGACTTCTCAATACAGCAGAATAAATAACACTAATACTCAGAAGAGAAGAACGCAGGAGAAAATGTCATTTCCCCTGATGTACATGATAGCTCCTGGACATGCTAATGGTATTTACAGGTACATTCAGAGACAGCTGTATTCCATGAACTAGAAAACAAATGGTCAAGGGTGTATTTAACAAAAATTCACTTTTATTTAAATTTTATTTAAATTACCATTTATCTTATATGCACTGTTTACAAAATGTCAACTGTGTTTACATTTTCTTAAGCCAGAACACATAAAATAACAAAGGAGAGATGGAAGCAGAAAATGAAGAAAAAAATTAGCAGTCGATGAATTGGAAAAGCCATAAAAAGTATTAGAAAGCGACAAAGAGAAGTTACAAAAGAAGCAACCTTGTGGTATGAAAGGAACCTCTCAGTTAAAACCGATCAGACCACCAAAGCATTTTCCCAGCACCTTTGGACAGAATTTTACTTCGTATAGTATCTTTTAGTGGTAGGAAGCAAACCATAAAACTAGTCTCTGAAACTGTAAAGGGAAAGAACTTCCATCTCACTTTCATCTTTTTTTGGTGAGGATAGAAGGTAAATAAAGAAAAGCAAAATTGAACGGACTGTTGCTATTCACACCATGCTGTATAGCAAACAAAATTTAAAAAACAAAGGTGTCATAGAGCAATCACACCAATTCTCCAGACAGCTTTTTGCCAAATTTGTATAGATAAATTGAATTCTTATTTTTAGATCTTTGTTGCCAAGTACTGAAATGCCTCAGCAGCTGAACTAAATTTCTGCAGCAAGTGAATGAAATTGCAGATTTCGTACTTTTAGAAGAAAGTTGAAGGCAGCTATAAAAGAAGAAAGAAGCTTGAATTTTTATAATCCATATCAAGTCATATGTGAAGGACTTCTTTTTCCATTACAATAACTTCTAAGACTTTCATTTCAGCAACATCCTTACTCTGGAATAATTAAAATCTTATTGCAAATATATTCTTCCTTGAAGTCAGTAATAATTTCAAATATGTGTAGCTTCAATGCTTGCCTGTAAATATGAAAATATAGTAAAATACAGTGTGTATATAGTAAAGGACAATAGCCTACATTATTATTATTACATGGATGTGATTCCTATCTGAGCAATCACCCTGAAAATAGCATCATTATAGATTTTAAAATATCCAGATGATAATTTATTGACAGCTATGCACCCTTGATGTCTGTTCTCAAAATCGCAAATCTGATCCCATCAGTCACGGTTCATAGCAAGCTGTGGCATTTAATTTCATACATCCTCCTCTTAGAGTACACCTATCCTCTTTACTTGCTAACCCCCTGTATTGCATTTTAAATTAAATTAGCCATTAAGTCTTTTCTAAGGTAAAACTGAATCTTGCATCTGACAGGTTATACAACCTTGAACATAATCCCACATTTCCTTTCTGTGTATCTAGTGAATGATTAGCACATGCTGATCTTCATCAGTATGCTGTAAAGGGTCCCACACTGCCTTCTAATGCTAATATTCCTACATTATAATATGGCACTGTCTGTTTGCCTCTGGCTTTTAATTTCTTTAATAAAATGGTAATGTGCCATGTTTTGATACTGTGGTTGTATAATTGTCTCAGGATGTGACTAGCAATTTCTTGACTGTGATTTTTTTCATAGCAAAATGTACATTTACTGAAAACTGAATTGTTCCTGAGAATCCTGTAACCTAAAAAAATGGACAAAACATCAGAATATAATGTATTGACCCTTTTTCAAGGGAAAATTCTCATTTTCCACTTAAAAATTACTTGTTTATACAGCACATTTGATTTATACATTTCAAACCTACTGAAACAAGTAGTTTTAATACCAGTTTTTTGGCCTAAATACAGTTTTAGTTAACAGAAAAACATTTATCTCAGGAATATCTTCAGTATTTTAAATTTCTTGTTCCAGATGATGGATGGTAAACATGAAGAAGAGGGAACCCTCTTTCTCAGCCACCATGTCTCCTTACACTTAAAGTCTTCTTTGCTGTCTTTAATGTCATCCTTTACCATTGCTGTGCAAAGCCTGGTGATATCTTTACTGTGAGTGCCATGTCTAATTGTTGCCATGTGTTTGGATTACAGAACACTCCTGAATTTTTATCAGCTTGATTTGATGTCCAACCACCATTGCCACCCCTCTTCATCTGACCTCCGCATAGACCACAGAGACCTTTGGTCTTCCAGATGCTCTGAGTACTTTTATTTGTATAGATACCATCATTGGGAGGTGTAACTCTGACTTCTTTTCCAAGTGAACCCCATGTGAACATGTGCATGTGAGCCACAGACATTAAAAGCTGGGTTTTTTTCTCCCTGTGTTGCCAGATGGAGCTGTAGTGTATGCTCTTCACTGGTGGTTATCCTGGAGCTGGGCTGTACTGCAGAGAGGGCACAGACACAGAATCACAGGATCACACGTTCAGGCTGGAAGGGACCACAGTGGCCCAATCTCCTAGCACATACAGAGTCAGCCCAGCACACATTGCACAGATCTCTGTCCAGATGGTTCTTGAATACGTCCGGTAAGGGAGACTCCACACCCTTTCTGTTCCAGCACTTGGTTACCCACAGAGTAAAGCAGTTCAGCCTCATATTCAGGTGCAATTTCCTGTGCATCAGTTTCTGCCCACTGCCTCTTGTCCTGTTGCTTGGCACCAGCAAGAAGAGCCTGGTCCACGCCCACAGCACCCTCCCTTCAGATACTGACAGACTGGATAAGTCCCCTCTCAGTCATCTCTTCCTGATACTTAACACGCCTTTCCTCATGAGAAGGGTGCTCCAGTCCCTTAATCATCTTTTTAGCTCTTTGCTGGACATTCTCCACACTTCAGACACAGCCTCACTAAGCTGAGCAGAGGGGCAGGATCACCTCCTTCATCTTCCTAATGCCCCCCAGGATACCATTGGCCTTCTTGGCCACAAGGGCACTGCGGGCTCATGGACAGCTTGTTGTCCACCAGGGCACCCTGGTCCTTCTCCACAGAGCTGCTTTCCCACAGGTCAGCCCCCAGTCTGTGCTGGTGCCTTACATTTTCTGGAAAGGATTCAGATGAGGAAAGAGGTAACAGTAGAGTAATAAGAGTACTAGTTGCAACGCTGAGTAATAGGCTCATAGGTCTGTCAGAGAAAAGTGCCCTCATTTCAGTCTACCTCAGCAAATGCATAAAATCACTGATTGACATAACCCTTTCCCCTTTCCCCAGACTTCACCATGTCCTCTAGCTTATTTTGCCTTTCAGAGTCTGCCTGACTCTGTGTCCCAGTAGCCAAACCCTCACTGTTCATGTTTCAGGGAGTAACCCTGAAAAATACAGAGGTAGGAATTGCAAGATTTTGTTACTAATTTAGGTGGATTGATTCAAGAGAAAATAATCTGCTGGAGAATCAGAGCTGTTCTAACCCACAAGACCCACACTCTACAATGTGAGGTACCTAAGCCTTCCCAAAGTTAGTACTATTATCTGCCATGTGTCCATTACATTTAACATTTCCACTGTGAACTTCTTAAAGTATGACCCCTCATCCCCCATGATAAAAATCTGTGTGCAAAATCTGCAGAAACTTAGAAGTCTGAAATTGCTTGCTGCCTCCTCAGGGTGCATATATGAATGCTAGTTGATTTGAAGAATAAAGGACAAAATGCTATTAGGATACAGCTGACTGATTTCAAACTCTAGTGGTTTACAATGTGCTTATGTTTCTAAATCAGTATCACTGTCAGCAAGGAATAGCCATTTCAGCACTGAGTATGATTTAAAGCTGCTAAAGGACTTTTCTCTTCGATGCTGTGGTTTCACTATGCCATTTATAGGAATCAGTTGCATTTCTGATTGTTCTTTTTTTCCTTGATTGGACAGGGCTATTTCTGCTGCACTTAGAAACCCTGGTATTTTTGCTGATGCTTAGAGCTAATGCTTAACAGCATAGTTCTCACAAAAATCCTGAGACCAAATCCCATGTCACCTGAGACCAGTCCCATCCTCACCATCTGAAATTGCAAATCATTTTTCTATTTCTAGACTCATTGCAAGCCTCTCAGTTTTCTGTGGGACTGGTGTGAGAAAACCCCATCAAGTCACCCAAAGGAGAACATTTTGGAGGGCTGAACTGTAAATGGACCACCAGGAGAAGTCTCACCAGGAGACAAGTCACCTTGAGGATGTATCATGCTGTTGTCTTCTTGAGCATGAGTGGATGATTAATAATTATTTGTGAAATTAAGCATCATCACCACCCTAGCTGTCAAGGCAATGCTTTCATCAGTAATGAGAGAAGTATTCACAGGAGCCCAAAGTTAGGCATGAAAAGATTCTTGCCTTGGTGTCCCTGCTCAGTCAACTGCTAGAAACTCCTCAGCATATCCAATACTCACTCAGAAACCCAAAACAACAAAAACAACAACAACAGAAACCACAGTTGCCCCAGTACTTGGGACTTGGGAAGAAGTCCCAGAGCAGGGTCGCAGCCCTGGCAAAATGTGGCCTCAGCCACATCTCCCTCCTTTCAGAAATAACCAAGAGTCCCACTGCTGCTTATAGAGGCTTTTCTGATTCTCTCAGACTTGGGAGCTTTTTTCCTTTGCAATTGAAATATTTTGCAAAGTTATCTCCTACTTCATAAAACATACCCCAACAACTTTAGGGAGAGCGCTAAAAAAAAAGCCTCAGGAAAGATGAGCATACAAAGAAGTGTGCTGACTTTGTCAAATAGAGCAGAACATGAGAGGAACAAAAAATGGCTTCAGTGTGAATGTAAGGAACTGGCTTATTTAGGGTAGAATCGCTGTGAAACTCAAACTCCAAGCTGGAGGCAGGAGAGTAGTGTTGGAGGGAGATTAATAAAATGAAATATGATTTCTCTCAGGCTTAGAAAGTAAATAATACATTATGTAATAAAATATAAAATTAATCTTGCACATGAAAAAAAGAAAAGCAGAAAACACTGAAAAATTCAGAAAAATACTGAAAGTTAATTGCATAGTTCTCTGAAGTAGTTTCATGAAGTTACATGAAGGGGTCAGAGAAGGTGATAAATCGCCATGGGATCTTCCTTCCCATTTCACAGGAGCAGTTCAGGTTTTTCTAAAATATTGTCCATCAGTGATGCTGGTGAGATGAAGCAATAACTAATCCTTGACAAGGACAGCTGAGGTGTAGATGAACTGGTGGTACACTGAGCTGTCTGGGCAGCAGACAGCGCTGGAGCTGCAAAGAGAGGTCACTGCCGAACAAAGCCACAGGATCCACATGGAACAAGGAGCTTTCCTTCTTCTGGCATTGTGCATGGAGACAGTTCATCTCCTGCTCAGGGGTACTTGCATGGCCAGAAAAAGGCTCTTCCTACTTTTTTTGAAGCTCCTAATTCCTGGACCATTAGTGGCTCCTCAGTCACATCCAGTCACCTCTCTCTGTGAGCCCCTTTCTGAACCAGAATCTCACATGATACTGTTTAAATAGAAGAAAAATATGGATGAGATGTCAGAGAGCCAAACGGGGGTATAAGCACACACAGCAGAGGGGAAAAATGCCTGGAGGAGGCAGGAGGTGACTGCGGTGAACATCCTTCTATCTGCACTTCCAAGGCACCTAGGTAACTAGTTGACTAAAATGCCTGCCCAGACTGGTACTGTACACTCTAAAAACCAACAGAGTCCTGCTCCCAAAGTACTGCCAGCTGGAAATAAAATAATAATCTCCAAAGTTCTCGAGCAAAGCTGATGCTTTTATATATGTGAGTCAGAACAACAGGTTACATTACTTGTAGTTGTGATATAATTATCATTTTTAAGCATGGCAGTGACTAGACTTCAACACCTATTTTATGAATACTGATGTTATTAACACCTGTTCATAACACCTATTTGCTCTTCATGCTCTATTAACAGTATGAATATCTCTCTTTATAGCAAACACATTAACAAAGGAACCAGCAGCTCCTAGCCCTTATGGTTCAAATTTCCCCTATTTTCTTATACAAAAACTGTAAATTATTGATTAGGGATGGTAACAATGCTGTAACAGAGTGCAGAGGGTCACAGTCTTTTGTATTCCTGACTTCATTTTCACAAAGTAGTCCTGCAGGCAACTTTCAGTCCTAGGACACATCCCTGTTATATGAAGAGCACTATATTTTGTGTGCAACTCATCATTGCAGATGCTGACAGTACACAGCTTGACTTGCTGCTTCCTTCATTACCTGTTTTGTTGCTAGGAAACTTTTGAACAAGAGCCAATACACCATTCAGTTTGTCCTTCATTGCAGTTGTAAGGAAGAGGACCTAGGCTGATCATTACTTAAACAACGTCCTCCAGTTTGGAAGATTTTTACATGGCGCTGCTAAAAGGATGGGATGTGTGCTATACAGTAACATTGGTTATGTGTATGAACTTTGTCCCAAAGTGGAAGAAGAAGAAAGGCAGGATTCACATCCAGTTTGGATTTTTTTGCACAGTAATATCATTCATCTGGAGGGTAAAAATGCATCTGCATTGTTCTTGGCCTCTTCATTTGGGCAGCACTATACATTTTATATTTCCATTATCTGGACTACAGTTTGAGGCATGGCTCCTGACAGAATGACCTCCTCCAGTGTGTGACAGTGCCTCTGCTTTGAAGAGCTTATAGCTTGACACTGTGTTGACTTTTACTGGAAAATGATGCCTTTCTTGCCTTTTCCTGACCTACTGAACAGAACTTGTCTGGTGATTAGGGAATACAATAAACCATTGCTAACAAGGAGGCTGTCACACTCTGTAGACTCGAGTGCTCTGGTACTAACCCTCAGCTGCAGTGTAATTTCCCAGCGGCATTGCTCCTGTGCTTTCCAGCCTGAGTCACCTAAGCTAGCAGGAAAATGGTCATGCTGAAGAGCCAAACAACCAAAACTCATGAGAGGGTAACAATCAGGAAGACCTCTGTTCCCCTGTGGTCACTGAGAAAGGCAACAGATTTATTGAAGAATTCACACAAACTCATAAATACAGTAAAATGATTTGTACACACAAACTCATAAATATAGTAAAATGATTTGTACCTTTCTGTCCCTCAAATATTGCAGTGATTTTGTTCCATTTCTTCACATTTCCTGTGAAGCTAATTTAAATACTCAATATATGACTTGTGCTGTGAAATATCTTTTAAAAACAGCTTTCAAAAAAAGACAGATTTTCCCTCAGGGTCACATATGCAGTGATAGCCCAGAAGCCATAAAAGCAACCTGGTGACAGAGTTTTGCCAAGTATTGCACTCCAGGAAAGTGGAGGAGGAGGGATAAATAAAAACAGTGTTTGTCTGCTCCACAGATGTGCACAGGTCCTGAAGATTTTACTCTTCTAACATTTGGGTGAGCTAGATGAATTAAGAGAGGCAGGATGGATTGGTGTGAGGATTTGGGAAATGCTTCCTAACACCACTATGCCTTCCCTTTCCAGCACAAATCTTCAGACAGGTCACTAGACGTGGTGAGCTGCCAATCTCAGGTGTGTGGAACTGCTTATTTTGGACCAAATTTAGAGTACAGGATGTTTTCTGTCCCCGTCTACCCTTTGCTATGCCAGTTCTCTGTCTTCCATTTCATAGAGTTGTCTGCCATTTCATTGGAAGTTAACCATGCAGCTTAGAATATCTAAGTTTTGTAGCATCTATCCTGAGGTGTTCACTTATCCACAGAGGCTCTTTAAAATGCTGAGGTTCATTGCAGATGCTAATTATGGATAAATGTATCCTTTATTTTTTCTCTCTCACTTTTTAATTTCACGCCATAATAACCATAACATCAATGTTCATCATACATGAATTACATAAACTTTGAAACAGCATCATCAGCAATGTTTCTTTAATGTTCAGTGTTTCACTCCATATACCTAAAATTCTTCTGAAACAGATGTTGTTGGATATTTTTAATGTTTTATGTCTCTGTTTAAATATTAATATGTGTTGTACTGATTTTTGCATTTGTCAGAATTTGTATGTGTCTTCCTCTCAGGGAGTGCAATATTCCATTATCTTAATACATAATAAAATATTACCATTATAGCAACATTGTTATAGCAACATAATTTTATTTTGTGCTTTGTAAACCAGCAGTGTTTACTGCAAAACCTTGCAAAGTAACATAATGCAAAGAAAAGGAAAAATAAAACACAAGCATTAACACAACAACCAAATGCTGAAATCCAGTATTCCAGAGCTACTAATCAGGCAAGAAGATGAACACTAACCTGAGGATATTGGTTCTATTCCATATCGGCTTTCCAAAGCTGCTTTTTATTCTAAGTTGAATTTAGAACAAAACAGAAGCAGAATTTTGATGAAAAATATATTCTGGCATTAAAAATTAAGATTTTCATGGATATGAAAACCTGATATTACAGACCAGCTTGGTGAAAGCATTTCAAGTGTTTTGCACTGACTAACCATTCCAGCTAGGTCCAGTGAAGGCAGGGCAGCAAGTGAGAATGTGCTGTACAATACACACATATACAGTATAACATATACACAATAACAGAAGTGTTGATTGGAGAGGATTTTAGTTCAAATTTTGACATGAAGCAGGACCACTGCCAACAAAGAGTACGATCACTTTCCTCAGTGTTCTCACCACCATTTTTTATGCAGTCCCTACCAGAACACAAGTACTCCATAAAGGGTCTCAAACCCCATTATCTCTGCAGCAAATTAACACTGTCAAGGAAAACACTTAACATTGTAGGCAGTTTCAGAGGCCTTGCTTTTAATGGTTCAATAAGTACATCACAGTTTTATGTTCCTCTGTGCTTTGTTTCCCTTCTCTTTCATCTTCTTCTTAGTGGCAGATTGCATTTTCAACGTTACATTTTAATAAGCTGCTTTTTGCAAATGAATAACTTCAGGTTTCTCTGTGTTAGAGAAAAAGACAAAACCACAGAGATAAAACCATAGATGTTTGAGGTGATTCATTTATTCTGAAGAAGTTTTTCACCTGCTTAGACTGTTCACATTTTAGCTTTAAAAAAAAGGTGACTAGTGTAATGTGGATGTCAATAACAGCAATGAAGAGCATTTGAATGTTCCTTTTCTAAAAGAAACAAAATCTAGCCTGTAAACACAAGCAAATTTTCAATTCTGGCTTTGCAAATCTAAAGAAGCACTTTGGATGGTTAGTCAGAGAGCAGAATTCAGGGGGCTGGGGCATTACTTCCCCCTAAGTCTCATGCATTAAACATCTGAGACATGAATGGCAACTCTACAGCTCATAAATTGTCATCTGGATAACCAATGTTTCCAGTCCTGACATCAGACATTTCTCTGTCAGGATTCTTTATCAGGTTACCCAGGATCTGGGTTCAGTAAAACCCTTGGTCCCACAGTTCAGTGTGGCAACACTGCTGTGTTGGGATGAAAGGATGTAGGTGATCTCAGCTCACAGTTTGAAGAGAAGCATGAGTCTTCTCTGAGCAGCAAGACTGAAAAGAGAACATAAGGCAGCAAGACCCATATCTGCTCTCTAGCTGTAGTTAAGGAAATTTCTTTACATAAACCATTCCCTTTAATCACTGTCAACATAGTAATTAATTTCCTCCACATATTAAATATATTGTTAAATATCTCACCATTATTTTCTAGTTGCTTATTAGAAGGTAAAAATTATGATTCCTGCTCTGAATCCTTCAGTTTAACAAACCCTATCATTTTCTCAGTTGCACACATTATTAGTGTAGTTTGTTTTCATCTTATCCAACAGGAAGATCAAACAAATTACATTGGGCATTGTAACTCCTCCAGAATGATCTAGATATACCTTACTGGAAATAAAATCAGTGTAGGGCTTTTGTGACTTTTCCAGTGTGTGAGAAACTTTGAATAATTGTGGTCTGAAATATTAAATACACAATGCACAGGAGACCAGGCATTACGCTAACTGAACAAAGCAAATTCAGCACAATAAATTTCTAACAAAAACAAAGTAACAGCAACTTCCAGCACAAAAAGACCTAGCATATTAATTTCACTTTAATATTTCAGGAGAGGAAAGCAACATCTGAGAGAGATGTTTTACACCCACACTTTCCAGGGTTAGCTAGCACACTGGTGAGGCACATGCACTGCATGGGGTCTCTTCTAGATGGGATTACTGTCCCCTGGAAAGAAAGACAGAATGTCCCTGCTTCTGCCTGTGATTCTTGTTAAGTATTCCTAAGGTCTTATTAAATATTCACATTTGAATATGATTGTGAAAGCTATCCTCATCTCAGATACTTCAGAAGCCCTCATATTTAGTGGGGAAGATCTGCAGGTGGAAATGAGCTGTGCTCCAACCACTAGTATAAAAGTCTTCAAATTATTTATTTTACTCAAAGTATCACATGAGACCATCCCTCACATCAGAACCTCCAGAAAGAAGATTGGTTGCTTAATGAGGACCTACGTGAATGCTACAAACTGAAGGATGCAATTAACTTGTCTAACTTCCCTCTACCTGCATAATTTGTTTCTTTTATATTAAAATGTCTTATACATTCCAGCTAGAGGCAGACAAAAGTAGAATAGAATTGCTTAGAATGGAAAGGACCTCTAAGATCATGAAGCAAACCTAACACTGCCAAGTCCACTAATAATCCATGTCCCTAGGTGCCACATCAGCACATCCTTGAAACACCTCCAGGGATGGTGATTCCACTGTTTCCCTGAGCAGCTTTTTCTGGTGCCCAACAACCCTTTCCACGAAGAAATTCTTCCTAACATCCAATCTAAACCTCCCCTCATGCAACTTGAGGTTATTTCCTCTTGTACTACCACTTTTACTTGGGGCAAGAGAACAAACGCTACCTTGCAAGTCCAAATAGACACATTCACTCTCATTCACTAAGATGGTCTCCTTGGCATAGAAGATCAGCTTGGTCCAGCAGGGCCTGGCTTTCACAAACCCATGCTGGCTGGGCCTGATCCCTTGGTTGTCCTGTATGTGCCATGTGATGGCTCTCAAGATTATCTGCTCCATGACATTCCCTGGCTCTGAGGTGAGACTGACAAGCCTGTAGTTCCCCAGATTCTCCTTCTGATCCTCTTGTAGATTGGTGCCATGGGACCTCCCCAGTTAGCCAGGATTGCTGGTAAATGATGGAAAGTGGCTCAGTGAGCACTCCTGCCAGCTCCCTCGGCATCCTTGGGTGGATCCCACCCAGCTCCATAGACTTCTGTGTGTGTACGTGTTGCAGCACATCTCTATTTCCCTTTGGATTATTCTTCTACCCATACCTGTCTTTCAGCTCAGGAAGAGTTCCACCCAAAATTCTCTGTTCAGCTGGGCTGGGCTTCTTTCCTGATGACTCAGCTTTCAATACACAGAGTCAGTCTGCTCTCATGCTTTTAGGATTTCCTTCTTGAAGAATGTCTAGCCTTCTAAGGACTCTTTTGCCCCTCACGACTCAGTGCCAAGGGACTCTGCCAATCTGTCTCCCTAGCAGGCCAAGGTCTGCCAGAATCTGCTTCACTTCCTCTCTTCCAGAGGGGTAAGGGCTTGCAGTTCTCATTAAAACCAAGTGTTCAACGCTTCCCTAAATCAAGCCAGCTATACCTCTTTTTTTTTGAAGAAGAAGAAGAACTTGTCTGAGATTCATGTGGCAAAAAAATTCTGTGGCAAGAGTAAACTTTCATCAATAAAAATACCAATTATCCAATTAAAAATATGTATGTTGGTGGTACTTAAGATATAATTAATGTTCACTGGAAAAAACCCCACACAAATATTTCAAA